>CAEGAE010094562.1:0-54131 GCA_903067095.1 Girardinus metallicus | reverse complement strand
AGATGTAATGTTATATTATAATGTTTTTTTGTTTTGTGAGAGGCCAATGACATACAGGATAAAAAAAAAGAAAAAAGAAAAGTGAGGAGAGGGGGGGGGGGGGGGGGGGGGGGGGGGGGGGGGAGAGAAGATAAATCTGGCTGTGTGTGCTGGTTGTAGACCACATGTCTCTCCACCAGCTTTATTTATTTATTTTTTAAATTTCAATTCAAATGAGGCATAGAGCATTTTATAATATCACTATATTTTGGTGCAAATTAGGATTGTTGGAAAGGTGAGTCCAGGCCAGGTAGGTCATCAGATCTTTACAGTGGCTGAGTCAGGCTGTTGTGCTGGACATGCCTCTCCAGCGTCTCATAGAGCCACAGCAAACCAGCAACCTTTAAATGTGTCTCCACTTGTATCTACCTGACTCAATTAATCAGGTTTCCATCGGGCTTGGAGACAATTAAACCCTCTCCATCAGGTGTGTTAAATCTAGAGCACATCTAAAAGTTGAGGACTGGAGCATAGAGAATCGGGGCAAAACCCATAGACTGCCAGATCGGGGTACTGGTCCCAATTTTTCAGAAAAAAGGGTCTAGAGATTTTATTCCCGATTGTGGAGTAATCACACTTATTAAAACCTCAACATTAAACCTTTCCAACACCCAACGTCAGGGTGACTCTGGCTGTAGAATAGGGATAATGAGGAGGTCACAGCAGTTTGGTTGTCTGGTCTTCATGAGTTTTCTTGGGGGGTTCAGATATGGAGAAGGCTTATAAATTGTGTCCCTCAAAGTATTTTGTGGGAGTGCGGGATACCTGGGATGCTTTGACGTCTATCCAGTCCTTACACAACCGAAGAAAAAGCTGTTCACATTCAAACGTTGAGCTTGTCCCAGTTGCAGGTTGGATTTTCCAAGGGTTACAGACCCTGTATGTACTTTAATAGGACTTGATCTCAATATATAATTGTGGAGATGATGGGATCTAGTTTGGTTAACGCCCAAAGATTCATATTTGCTTTTTGCAGATGTGCTAATGCTTGTGTCTTCAGGCACGTAATATTTCCAGGATATCAGTCAGGCACTCTTAAGTGTTGGACACTTCCCATTGGGGGTGGGGCATCAATTTTTGCGTCAAAGCAGAGAAATGTAAGTACAATGGTGTCCTTTTTGTCTGCCAAAAGGTGAAGGTCTTGATCTTTGGTCTGAGTTTGTTCAGACCTGGCAATGAGATATGGTTTGTTTCGCAAAAGAATGAGATCCAGGATGCAAGGAGCAGCTGAAATTAGCCTCCTCCACAGGGCTACATTCAGGCTTAGAGAAATGAGGAGGGGGTCTATAGTGTGACAATCTGATTAGGATGCCTCCCGGAGACCTTTCTTCAGAAGTTTCCAGACGAATGCCAATGAAAAAAACCTAAGAAAACCTGCAACCTGATCTCAGAGAAACACATCGCAACAGTCAAATGAAGAACAAGAAAAGGCTGACGCCTAATCTAATTAATTTGACCAGAATTGTAACCTCAAGACATTTCCATGCATTTTTATTTCAGATTTAATTACACAAAAAAGCCTATTCTCATTAGCAATGAATTCATATTGTGCATTTTCACAGCATAAAAGCAGCAAAAATAATCACATATAGTATAAATAATTGAGCTTTAGCCTGCTTCTATAATCTCATCAATCCACCCTGGTTACTACAAGGATTTAGTACAGACATCTGTTTACTCACATGATTATTATGAATAGAAAACAAATGCAGTAAAATCCCATAGCAGTGTTGCATTGACGGCTTATGGAGTAATAGTCGGGTCTGAAAGCGGCGAGTCATTCCAAGTGTTTTGATGCCACGCGTCCAAAATGTTCACCACCCATATTTTGACATTTTCACAGATTATGAGATAATTATAACCTCGGCGCCCCTCGGAGTGCAATGATTTTCATCAATATGCAAATTCTTTTTTTGTCTCGACACTTAAAATCAGACAGCATACCGAGTCGTGTCACCAGCCAATCTCTGTAATGCCATTAAATCCGACGCCAAATCCAGGAAAATTAGAAGCCTTTTTCCAATTTAGATTGGGATGAGAAGAAGAAAATGGTAAATAAGACCAGACAATTGATTGGAGGGGGAGGTGTAGAAAACAGGGTTTAGACTGCAGGAATCTAGACATTTTAATTCTATAAATCTGCAGTAACAGTGAAATAATAAAATGTAAAAGGCAAACTTGCCAAACTTAAACCTTTTCACATTTGGTCATATTACAATCACAACCTTTCATACATTTTACAGCGATTATATGTGACAGACCAACACAGAGTAAAGTGCAATTGTGCCGTGGCAGGAAAGAGATTCATAATATGGTACTTTTTCACAAATAAGCGTCTGCAAAGTGTGACATTTGCTTTCAACTCCCCTGAGTGAAAACTTTATAGAATCACCATCACTGCAATTACAGCTACTATTCTACTGAGGTATGTCTCTACCAGATTTACGCCTCTAGAAACTAAAGTTTTTACTTATTAGTAGCATCTTTGAGTTGCGGTTTCTGTTTTTGGCTGAAATTCTCAATTGACAATAATTGATTCAGTGGGTTTGTCAGCAATCGACCAATCAGCGGTCGCAGTTTGTCCCGAAGTAAATGCCCACTTACCTGGAGGAACTGAAACTCCGACAAAGTGCAGTCACAGAGAGTCGGGGGGGGGGGAAGGAGCCTGGAAAAAAAAACGATTAAATGTTGTGAGTGGAGAACATGCACTACAGATACGAAGAGGAGAGAATACAGTTTATTCTGTCTCCAAAACCCAAATGGAGTCTGGTGAAATGTAAAAAATGGGATAAATGCCTGAAGCCAGCCTCATGAGCAGCTGAATAAAACAACGATCAACGTTACAAATACAATTCACCTAAATCAAGGTTGTCGTCATCATTACACTGAGTTCTTAAAGGTTAAATCAAAGATTAATGCATCAAGCTGGGTGAAGACAATAAATGACTACAAATGGGTCAGTGTGTCTTTGTAAAGCAGTAACTTTCCAAGCATGTGATACTCGTACACATCCTGACACACGTGATCAAAACATAGTTCAGATTCTCTTGTTTACATCCTTTAGTGAGTTTTGCGAGTTGAACGATGCACAGACACAATGACAGAAAACATGACTGATCAAATATTTAGATTAAATAGAATACATGGCAAATATCTTCCAGCAATACCAATTTAGAGCAGCAGGACAGCCTAATAATTCCAGCAGAACCTCACATTTTGGCACAACATGGCTACGTCCAGATGCCCTGGGTCTAAAGGCCAGTAAAGATGCTGCATGATGCTGCGTGTTCCACAAATTTAACAGGCTCACATGAAACACATTCATTTCTTGCAAAGCAATGTTGTGCTTCTTATATGGAATCTTTTAAGATCGTTCTCTTGGGCTTTATCATCAATTTCTCAGTTGTTTCCCACAAATAACTTCACAAGTCTGACGTGTGGCTTGTTTGAACTTTTTTTCCTCCATCTTCTTTGCCTTTGCTGAAATACAGAAATGCTTCACCAGAAATCTCAAGTAAAGCACCTTAAAACCGTGTTTGTCAGAGGTTTGCTCCGTGTGGATGGAACGATCTTGTCTTTGCGTTGTGTCAATTGGATTCATGTCCGGGCTTTGACTGGACCACTGTAGCGCTTCGGTCTTAACCATTGCACTGTAGCATTGGCAGTGAGTTTAGGATTGCTGTCCTGCTGGAAAGCAAACTTCTCCTCTCCTCTTACTTTTACTACAGCATGCTACAGAGCAGCAACAAAGTTCTGAAAGGCTTGTCCAGAGAGTCTCTGACTTCACAGCCAGTCACCCTTAAAACAAGAAGCACCTTTAAGTGCCGCCGCTCAGTTCACGCTCACGAGCAGAAAAACATTCTCGCTCGGTTCAAAGTTCACCGGAAATATTAACGCCACTTATGAACGCATGTCATTTGAATGCTTTCATGCACGGTGTTGAGTTTGGGAGGCGACGAGGGCATCATGTTCTGCTGCGAGAGTCACATCTGAACCACTGAGCCGGATGATCCGCAGGCAGCAGAAAACATTTCTGCTGTTAAAAGTGGACGCAGGGCGAGAGCGCAAGGTCTAAACCAAAATGGATCACGAAGGCAAAAATGAGAAGTTTTTTCTTTCCAAAGCCAATACCAGCTCTTAGTATTTTTCCTGCTAAATAAGGTCCAAATATACATCTGGTGTTTGTAATTCTACATTATTGAGACATTTAAATACTGCAGGAAAAGATGAAGCCAAATAGCTCCAACACCAAAACACTGAATGCTTAACGGGTTGATTTGGAGAAAGTTACCGTTTTCAGGCGTGAAAACGTCGCCCCAGTCGGTGGGGAAAGTGGATTCATGGCAACAGTTTTATGGATGCCCCATGAGGCTCAGTAACTACCCCGGGGCTTTTACTAATACATGTTTCAGTGTCGGTCACTCGGGGACAGCCACCGTCACGGCTCGCCTCTCCTTTACACTCCAGCAATAACTGTCATTATTGCAATATTTCACTTGTAATGTCACCGACATCCACGCAATCCAAGCTCATTTCACAACGTTTATTTAAATATGGACGCGCAGTGCATGTCTGCAGGCGTGTGCGAGAAAAGAAGCGCCTGCTTGCCTCTCAGCGACGACACACAACGCATCTCTCCGCCTCCACTTTCTGAACAACCTGTAATATTTCCTGCCTGCTCCCCTCCTCCACGTTCTCACACTCCTGTGATATTTTTAATAATGAAGAAGAAGAACTAATATATCCTCGAGCTGAGGGAGCGATACAGGGTTAAGCATATTCTGTAGCTAATTGCGCTTTCTGGTTTTTAATAAAGAAAAACCACACGCCTGCAGGCCTGCTTCTGTGTGTGTTTGTGTGTGTGCACATGTACACTTGTTTGTCTTTGCAAAATGTGTTTCAAGCCTTTTTATGGATCAGTCAGAAGGCTCTTAAATTAATAACTCTGCCAGAAATATGTCTTTAACTTTGACCGTTTTCTTCCTTTTTTGGATCAGTCGACACAATTAAGGTCCAAATTCACCAATCAACCTCTAAAGTGATGACGTTCTTCTCCTTGGGAGCAGTTTTGATAGATAGTGACCACAGCAGACATTTAATAAGAGCTCAGGTTTTGGAGATACTCTGACCAAGTTTCATCATAACTGTTAAAAACACAAAAAACTTTCTGTTTCAACAAGATATTTCACTTCCTGCTCAATTCATCCCACCCACTAACAGGTGCAAGGACTAAGAGATAATCAGTGTCATTCATTAAATTTGTTCAAATGTAAAAAAAAAACAACAGAAAAATGTAAAATGTTAACTTTTGGGATCACAAAGTTTCAGTGTATACATTTTGCTTAAATTTGCACACAGATTGACAAAAAGGACTAATATTTTAGTGGTTGAAAGCAGAGCTGTAAGTGATTAAAGACATGATATGAAACAACAAAGCAGAACTAAAATGACTGACAAGAAGAAACACTTTGTAGAAAAATCAAAAATCCAAAGCTAAACTTTGAAAAAAATAAATGTCATGATTTGCAGTTAAAGGTGGAGAGGAAGACGCTGTGGACCCTGGTTGAAATGATGATTTTAATGATGATGAAGTCAGAAATACAAAGTCCAGGCAGCACAGAGTGAGCGGAAGGCTAATGGCTCACTACTGGTAGCAACTGGTAACTAATAGACATCTGACAATAGACTTGACGTTAAAGACAAGGACCCGACGAGGGACAAGGAACACAAGTGGGATTAAATACACAGAGGGTAATCAGGGAACGAGACACAGCTGGGAACAATCAAGGGGTAGACAGGACAACAGGGAGACTCACTAGACACAGAAACCGAAAATAAAGACACAGAAAAACTCAAATCCTCACAATAAATAAATATCGGTGAAGCCTGGATGCATTACTCACTGGAAACCTGTGGTCAAACCGTGGAAGAAAACAGGATGAGCCAAACTACTTTTACAGGCGTCCTTTTTTTTTTCACACAACATTTTCTTGGTCAGCAAAAGCGTTTCATCAATATAGATTAGACCAATCAAGTTCAGGTAACGTATTTCTAAAGGACAGAATAAAAGCTATAGGAAAACTAACGTTGGAATCCTTCAAAAATCTAAAATCATTTCCCCTCTTTAGTGAATGTGGAAGACGTATTCATTCTCTTATCTTTATTATTTGCCAGATCCTGAAAGGGGGGAAGAGATTTGTTGAACTTTTATGTTAGATGGTAAACCTGTTGGTCTTTATGCCGCCGATGTGGATTTAAGTCGCGGCTTTATCGTGAGCGAAAGCCATGAAACAATAGGAAAGAAAGACAAGTGTGGGAAAGGAAAGGCCATCAAAGTGAATGGTGGGTGGATGTTGGATAGTTGAAGAGCCCGCCGAGACATTATGTTCTTTATGAAGCCATAAAACAAAAGGCTGCTGCCTTCCCCTTCATCCCATCATCACAATGACCTTCATTTGATGACCGGCTCTGTTCGCTGGCTTTGTAAAGGCCAACATAATGGATGTTTATACATACCAGACATGCAGCTGCGCAAATAACATCATCACCGTTATAGTGCCACATCAAACTGGACAATAATCTGCCTCGGGCTCCAGGTTTTTATTAATTTATTTCTTTTTTTTATGATTGACACGTCTGAATTAATCTGCTCATTTGGATGTGCTTGCGACAGGAATTAATTACCAGGCAATTGTGTCGAACATATTAATTTAGAGACGATTATACAATGCATTAGCCCAGGCACTCATTAGGCATGGGGTTTGTCTATTGAAATCACACGGGCGGAAAATGCGGTCCAATTTGCCACGCTTTGGCTCCCCGTTAACGTTTCGCCGTGCTTTCAAAGCTCCTCCTCCTCCTCGTTTCACATCCCCGGCCCCTGCGCTCTCCTCTCTCCTTCGGCAGCTGACGCCAACAAGTTTCACCGTTCAGATCCTGTGGCTCGGCAGCAGGAGTGTGGGGGAAACTCTGGGTTACAAAGTACTGTCACACTGTCAGGAAGTCCTGAGCTGGTGAAAACGTTGGGAAAAAAAACAAAAAAAAAAAACGGAGAGAGCAACTTGTCTGTTTTCCTAATAAAGAGGGCCCACATGTTCCTTTCTGCTACTACCACACTATTCATCGCTATCATGATGTCAGCTAACCAAATCATTATGTCTAAATTTGTAAAGCTAACTTCCTGCCGCCTTTTGAAATTACATTACAATTGCGATATGTGAAACAGGGAAAACCCGGACTCGCCACATGAATGGAAAACTCCTGTCATTGTTGCACGGATCATAAGCTCAAAGATTTTCCAGCAGCACCGGCTGAGGTTTACCCTCTGCTGGCAAAACGGGTTCCTGTGTCTGTGCCGTCACTTTGGGTGGCAGCCTTCAGTCTGACACTTCAACCTCCTGCACTTAATCAGTACAGCAGATCCTTAAAGGGCCAATATTGTGTGTTCTCCAGACACAGAGTCACTTACAGCACAGTCAGGTAACGCAAGTAAAAAATGCTATATATGTCAAACATGACTTTGTAATTTAACGTCTCGAAATTGTGCCTCTTTCTTTAAAAACTCGTTTCTGAAACTCCGCCTTCAGGAAGTCATCACCTTTATTAATCCGCTGACAAAGCTTTACCATCGTTGCATTGAGAAGTAGCTCCTATAATGAGCGCCTGCAGTTCCACCAGGTGGATTGTTAATTGCTGATAGAGCTCAGTTTGAAGGAGCTCAGTGGGGAAGTCGTAGAGGAGGAGCTGTGTCTGGAGGCGGGGCTAGGTCCAACCAGGCGCTTTGCACAGCCTTTCCGTGTGGAGCACAGAACATACCAATCACTGGGTAAACAAGTATTCTTGTGCGCTCCATATGCAATGGATGACCTGCCACTACAAGTAGCAATAAATAGGAGTGATAAGACAGAAAAATGACACCAGATCCTTTCCCAGGCCAGTCCCTCCTGCATCTTCGGAAGGCCTCCCCTGCAGAGGTCCAGGTGGCGTCCAACCAGATGCCCGAGCTACACATGAGCCATTTGACTGAAATTATATTCTGGCTCAAACACACCCATCAGGTTCTGCACTGAGATTTTAATCACAGCTTAATCTAAATATGGCCTGCTGGCACAACCACACCAGGCAGATGAACAAGAAAACGAGCAAAGAAAAAAGAATGTTATTGAGCAACACCTTATAAGGTCAGAGGTTATTTACACTGATGGAAGCCTTTCTAAATTCAAACTGATTTCTCTTTGTTGGCAAGAAATGTCTTAAATTCATATTAGTAGCACATACTCTCTAAATAAATAAATAACTGATTAAAATAATGTTTCACACTAGGTAGGCTAAAAAATACTTCTTGTACCTGATATATGGTAGTGTTTAAATTAGCAGATGGGAACTTAACAAAAAGTTTCATAAATTTACATTTTACCAATCTACTGTCCAGAAACAAAAGTGGTTAATGCATTCAAGCCAGCGTTCTTGCAGTTTTACCACAAATAGTCTATTTAGTTAACTCATTATATCCTCTTCCTTCCCTGTTGCTGGACTTGAGCAACCAAAAGAACTCAAGTTGCACTTGCAGGAGACTAGAATAAGCTCGTGACGAACTGAGACTGACCCCGATGAGTCAAAGTGAAACAAGCTGAAATGAAGAAAAGGGAAGAAGAAAAGTTTCTGTATCCTGCCAACGCCATCTTTCTCAGATGCAGTCATGTTCCACTGGGTAAATTTGTTCAAAGATAATCAACTGTAAACTTCAGCTTGACGTTATCGTGAAACTCACTCGGCGCGGACAAGTGACCTCTCATCTCAGCGAGACGCGTCCGCTGCGGGTAGAATCTGATGTTTTTCGTGATAACAAAAAACCGGCGAGCCTTAAAATCTTGACAGAATCTTAATGCCGCTCGCCGCCATTGCTCTTTGGCACACGCCGGCGGCGGCGTGTTAGCGCAAACGCTGATTTCCCTCCGGCCAAGAACCATTTTGTTCCAAAGTTGGGCTGCAGTCTGCGATGTCTCAGAAGTGGAGCGGGAGTCTTGAACCGAGTTTCTGTTCAGCTGGGTACCTGTCAATTTTCATAACTGACAAAAACAAATGAAGGTACAATTGGATGCAGCGCTCATGCTGAGAGACGGCTGCTGCTTCACTGAATACATTAGCTGTTTGAGGCTGTTGCTATGGCGCTGTACTGTAGGGATGTGCTTTGTGTGCGCTGCTGTGTTGCCTATTGTGGATGTTTGTCTTCCTGCAAGCAGTATGCTTGTGTGCGTGTGTGTGTGTGTGTGTGTGTGTGTGTGGGGGGGGGGCTTCTTTGGTGTGTTACTTTAAGGCAATGTGTGTGAGCTCCTCAGCGGTTCTATATGGAAGGAAGTTTTTCCAGACTACCATTTGTGTGTGTGTGCACATCCCCAGCGTGTTGCTGGCATAGCGTGGCGTGTTGCTCTAACAGGCTTGTCCTCCATTAGTGGCTCAGCATTGGGCTTAAAAACTGGGGGGGGTGGGCGGAGAAGAGATGGATGCACACACACCCACACAGGCACGAGCGCGCAGACAGACGTTCTTAAAATTCTACCCGAGTAAAGCAGCGGGGCGACGGAGCCTCGCCGCAGCAGAGCAATGGGGCGATTTGTATTTCATTTAAATGATTTTACCTCAGACATAGAACCTGGTTTGCATGAGGCATGATTACAAGTTCTATAGCCCCATTTCAGACTCCCGGATCTCTGTAGAGTGTAAACACATTACTAGTCATCCGATATACTGGCATTTTAAAGACAAGATTACGGCAAGAAAATTGTTTTAACTTCAAAAAAAAAAAAGAAAAACTCCAAAGAATCGCTGAAAAATATGGTATTTTGAGAGAAACAGTCGAGATCAGTTTCTTCCTCGTCTGATTTGGGTTTTCACTCTCAGCTGAAATTGTTTGCGTTGTGCAATCTCTGTGATGGATTTTTACTCTTAGATCAAATGCACAGTGTTCACTGGGAAAATTGCCTGAAACAAATGTACTGCAGCAAGAAACCTCTTCCGTACGAAGAACAGCGGAAACCTCCAGGAATAAACTATTGTGGAATTTGAATACAGGGGCAAAACGTCAAATGGCGACATCATTACATTGTGTGCGAGTGTTTTCTGTGAGCAAATGGTAATGTGTATTATTTGGGGGGGTTTTTTTGTTCCAGTTATTATGCTGCCTTGACCAGGTCTTCTTTGTAAATGTGATTTCTGATCTGCGTGACCAACTTTGTTAAATAAAAGTTAAGTAATAATTTAAAGAGTTTTAAAATCTTAAATTGTTGACGGATGAATTTTCAATATTCAGCCATCAATTACCTGCCCTCACCCAAATAATGAACTACTTCGTTACTTTAGTATATTTGTTAGAGATTGTGTATGATAGACCAGCACAAAGCAGAACAGGATTACTAAGAAGAAGCAAATTTAGATATTTTTTTGCTAATAAAAATCTGAAAATTCTAGAATTTGAATAGTTGCTGAACTGACATTTTTGGGCATAAATGGTATGGAGGAACACGGCACATCACTCTGGATAAACAAACAAACCGGAGGTACCCATTTTCACCAAGAAGGGTAGTTTTATAAAATGATACAGAATTTGTTCACACACATTTGAAGTAATGTCGTCTCTTTTTGTTTTCAGAATGAAACGGGGACAGTCCGACTGGAAGAAAACCTTTTAACGCAGCTGTGGATCAAGCTGCTATCTAATCATCTAGAGCTGTTCATAATCTAGTCAGCGGGCCAAAGTTCACATAGCAAGACGGGGGTTGGGGGGACAGCCACTAACAAACTCACAATAATATGGATAAGCTACACTGCCACACCTTGACCCCAAGGACTGTCCTTGGTAAAAGCTGTATTTACTGACTGTGTGGAAGCTGTCACTCAAACAAGTCCTGTTCATTGCACAGATACAAAAAAATAAAAAAAAAATACTAGCATCCCTGCCGAGTGTGTGTGCATGCGTGACACTTAACTGAGGGGAGGTGTAATCACTGTGCAGCTTTTACAAACAAAGACAAAAGGAGGAGGCGGCGGCAACAATTCAAGCTTGGATTTGGTCAGTGTGTCTGAGCCTCCCACCCCAAAGAAAGACAAATATTTGTTTTAAAAGCAAAAAAAAACTGTGAAATGTAATACCAACTTTGCTCCGAGTTCACAAACCAGCATAAAAACCTGGCACTGAACATTGGGGACCAAGAGAAATGTACGCTACACGGCCAAAAGTCCTGCAGATAGTTACGACAAATACTTAAGAACGAGGCGCTTTTATTGTCCGTTCACACCAAACGCGTCTTGAGCATCAATCGCTTCTGGTTTACATCCAAAGTCTATGTTTAGACGCGTCGAGGGTTGCTGCGGAGCATTTCGAGCGTCTAATGCGGCGAGATTTGAACCGTTTGTTCTCTGGGGGTACAGACCACACCTTCGGTTTGGGAATTTTAACTGTAGTTTTATGGCTTGAAAAACGTCAACTGCTCCACCATGCAACCAGCATGTCCTGAACCTCAACTATCCCAAGAATTTGAAGAGAGCCATGCACTGCAGGATGCATTACATGAACCTACAGACAGAAGGTTTCCAAATGAATGCCACTTTTCCAGGCATGCTCCACATGGAGGAGGCCACAGGGGGCGAAGGATGGAGAGAGAATGAAGATGGCAGCAAATAAGGAGGAGTTTGACAAAAAAAACGTCTCGTATCTGGGGAGCAGGAGGCTGGCCAAGAGCAGGTGTGGTGATGAATAACTCAAACCAGGTGTGATGAGAGCAGAGGGCCGTCCGAAACTGTTGGGGGAGGGGGACGAGACAAGAGAGCGAAAAGCAAATAAAACGAAAACGCACATTTTTATCTGCATTTTCTGTTGTGTTACACATTAAATTACAAACACGTAGTTTGAATCTTACATTCATTCCTCATGAGAGCAGGCAACTGCTTCAAGCTGGCTCGTATGCATTCAATACCGTTTAGATAATGTGTTTGAAATGTGACTTGATTAAAGCTCACAACTCGGTGTGTGCCATTTCCCAGTAGATCATCAATCATGTGTAGGATCCGAATGCTTCCTCTGACATTACTCCAGCTGCTTGTTGCATTCGCTTAATATTATAATCATGTCTATTGTAGGCTTCTAATTGAATAGTTGTGATGTAATTATGTGTATTCCACATAGGAGAGAGGGAATATGCCAATGTGAGAGACTGATTATTGCTGAATAATGGGGCGATTGTTATGATGTAGTAAAGAACAGAGGCCCTCGTCGGGTCGGATCCTTACAGGCTGCTTTCACTGAACTCAGGAAAATAGAGGCTTGAGTTTAACACAAAGCAGACATGAATCTGAATTTAACAGCAGCTGAATTGGTGTTCCCATTAATCCAAGCACCTGAACTGATCACCACGGAAAGGACCTGCATACATCTGCATCCAACCAAATTTATTTGATACGACTTCCAATTGCTGTGTTGCGAAAACTGCAACTGATCCTTTCACATAAAGCAGCTGTTATTGTAAAGTTAAGTCTGTATCTTGTGGAGTATTTGCTCTCATTGAGGAATTTTGCACAGATTTCTTTCATTCAGATTTTAAGCCAGAGCTAAATGCACTAAATTACCCAAGAGCATTTAACTAATTACCCACCCTACAAAGTGGGGATAAATCAGGCTCTGACACATCCACGCAACAACAGGGTGTAGCTTTTGGTTACTTGGGTCATTTGGGCCACTTGAATCTGTGCTGTTGTCCACACCCTTCACAAAAGAAAGCACTCATGCTGTAGATTTGTTTTGCCAACATGTTTGTTCTTGCTAACTGTAATGGCGTTTTACACGGCTCTATTAGAGCAGTAACAGCTTCTTCCTCTCTGAGTGGCCAGATGAAAATTTCACCTTCATTGGTCTCAAAATTGTACGCAAGGGTTCATCAGACTTCTGGACGTCCACAATTGTACTCTTTGGTTTCCCTGTGATGCCAAACAAGGATATGGTATTTTTGAGGTGTTGCTTTAAAATACATTAACTCATCAAAAGCTTGTGAATTAACCAGAACCTTAAAAAGGAACCATCACCTAGTCCAGGAGTGTCGAACTCATTTTCATTTTGGGCCTTTTTAAAAATTTGAATGTTCTTAAAGGGCCATAATGTTTTGATAAAACACATTAAACTGTTAAGATATCAGTAAATAGCTATTTGTTTCAGCGTTCCGTCAGTGTTTCTTAAAATTAAATAGTATTGAACATCTTCTCACACTGGTCAGTCCATTCAGGGTTTTCCGATTGTTTTGTTTTTTCACAGACTTTGTGGTGCTAATTTAGGAGTATTTGTAAGAAATGTTTGAAAAACTGGAGGGACTTATTAATGTAATTTGGAGTCTAGAGGGCCACATAAGAAGCTGCAGAGGGCCAGATTTGGCCCCCAGGCCTTGAGTTTGACACATGTGACCTCTCCGCTTGAAAACCGTTAAAAATGAGTAGGTTTGATTTAATGGCAAAAGCTTGTGTGTTTTGTTGTCATACAATAAATATGCAGTTTTAATGCCTTTGATGTCAACACCGACTAAAGTATCAAAGTTTGTGGCCATACTGTTTTCTGTTTACATGCCTGGTTATGTGAAATCGAGGCGTCCATGTGAAGTCCAAATCTTAAAGCCACTTTCAGATTTGTTACACCATCACTGATGCATAACATGGCACATGTGTGTTGCTGCCTCAACAGAAGCGAAGACGTATTGGTTAACCTTTCATTTTCCAGTTTGTACTTTGGTAAACTCAGGCAAATTGTTATTCCGTTGCTCTTTTAAAAAACAAGTTTGACGTTTTTCAAGAAACGAGGCTCTGATGGGAATGTGCTTTTTTATGTATTGCATTTGAACGTCTTTTTTTGTTGTATTTTATTATACTTTTTGTGAACAGTGCTAAATAAATAAACGTAACATGTCACACACACACGGCTGACCGTGTCTTCGGTGCCTCTGGCACACAGAATGTTTTCCACTTTATTTGTTCTGATTGAAATTTCTGTAGATATTTTAGTCAATTAGGCTAGATTTGTGGGAAGAACAGCACAAAATGTCTAAAGCTCACAGTGACACTTTCTCACAAAGCATTTGCCAACAATTAGAAGCTATAGTCCAACATTTCCTCGTGCGTTTTCTCTGTTTTTTTTTTTTTTATCTTCCTGGCATCCTCCATCAACACTCTGTCTTCTAACCTGATGCCATGAAGAAAACAATGAGCTAGCTTGTTTTTAGCACTAGCGAGACCTTGCTAGGTGGTTGTGTTGGATATCAGCAGATCACCAACGTTGGTATGTAGCTACTGTAGATTAGCCACCCACAAAGAACATGCTGCAGTCAGAATGCTGATTTTGTCTGTTCCTACATTATTCCCGTTTGAAGCTGGAATATTCTCTGAAAGAATGATTCACAGCAGAAATTCAACATGTTCATTCAGACACATTGTGTCTGTTTTCTCTACTTCAGTATCAAGCTATTTCAGTTTCAAGTTGGCAGAGGACAAAAAAAAAAAAAAAAAAACAAGACATCCCGGTCACTTCTGTCCGGGGAAATGTAACGTACGGAAACTTTTTGGGCTGATTTTCTCCTCCATCTTAGTTTGTTCATGAATACATTCATATTTTGGAAAGATTTAGGTTCCTCCCCCGTCATCCTCAAACCTTCATCTCGCCGCACTACTTTGCAATTAGGATTCAGGACGGCTGTCACCTTGGCCTCGGCTAGCTGGAGCTGCAGAGGTGTTCTGAGCTGAAGTATCATTAGCGCTGACATTATCAGCTGCCGCCTTGCAGGCTCTGAACTATAAAGCGTGCTGGCGTTCAAAGACTCTACCTTCATAAACAGAGTTTTGGGAAAGGTGAAGCTGGCGGTGTTGGAGAGAGGGGAAAAAAAAGCGTTTGAGGAAGATTAGGTGATGGTGAGAAGAGAGACAGGGTGGCAAAACAAAAATGAACTCAAAGTTTTGAAATAAACCGCTTGTGTTTTTCATTTTAGAGTTTTGAAGCTGGATCAGGAAACAAATGTATTTTATCCATACCTGAGTGTGAATCGACACATTTTAAACAACAAGTCTTTGATCAGCTTCTAGCAGGCGAAGGATGAAAGCGTCTATATTTACACTGAGCAAAATATACTGCTACTGGAAGACATCGCAATCACAATAAAGACAAAACACCACTTATTGCTCAGGCAATCATCAAATCTGGTCTTTTTTAAAAGAAAACAAAAGTCATTTTTGGAGCTGCAAAGGCTTATATCTCTGATATCTAAAACTTTTGCCTTGGGAACTAAAACCAGCTAATTTAAATTACTGGTGGGCCACAAAATGTATTTAAGAAAAAAAAAAAATAGTTGAGGGTTTTCTATTAGTTTTACCTAATCTAATTTATGTCATTAAAGATCCAAAACAGAAAAGGCTTCAGACTGGTGCCTTATTGAGAGAAAAGCTGAATTTTCAGAATTGTTTGGGTGATCAATTGTTTTCAACTTTGTTGCCAAATTTTACTGGGTCGCAAACGGTGCCCGGCCCACGCGTTGGACAGCCCTGCTTTAAAACAAAGCAATAGTCGGCTCAATAAAAGTTCTGTTCTAAAACTGTGAAAAGCATTTTCCACTCAATCCGACTGAGCTTCGATTATTCCAGAGAGAAGAATTCATTCTCCGGATCAGCAAAGATTTATTGCTGTTGTAGCTGAGTTAATTTTATATATTTATTTTTCTTTTTTTCCATAACCGATATCAATGAACTTTCTCAAAACACTTTTTTGTTGCACTACAGCAGGGCTATTTCTGTTTTACACCAATAATCATCCTACTAACGTTGTACCAGTAGGATGGTTATTGGTGTTGCACAAGGTCACGTTCAGTCACGTGGCTGCCTGACTGCTCCGCCGGTAAGACGCGTGCTAATGCCATCTCTCCTTCAGTAATGTCTATAACGTTAAAAATACTTCTGTTTTTGTGCATAAAAATATAATGACTGTTTTTTTTAAAGACTTTGGGTTTGGTAAAAATGAAACTGTCAGTTTTATAAAGCTTGTCTGAAACTTTCCCTCCAAAATGCGCAGGCTGGTTCAGTGTGTCGAACTCATTTTCATTTGGGGCCATATCAGAAAACTGAATGTTCTTAACGGGCTGGTTGTGCCACAATACATTAATAGAACCAATTAAATTGTGATAAATATCAATAAATAGCTGTTCCTCCAGGATTTTGTGATTGTTTTAATAGTTTTTTGGGGGTTTTTTGCAATCAAAATTACACATTTTGTGTGCATATTTAAAAATGTTTGTTAGGAATTTTTACGATGTTTTCTATTACTCAATGTTTTTGACCAATTTTAAGAGCATTTATAATAAAATCAGAAAAGAATTTGAAGATTTGTGAATTTTGTAGATTTGTGGAAAACTGGAGGGAATTATTGATGTACTTTGGAGTCCAGGGGGCCTCATAAAACGCTCAGGCGGACCAGATTTGGCCCCCGGGCCTTGAGTTTGACACAGGTGTATTACAGGTATGTGCTAAATACACACTGTTACCTGTTGTGGTTCTA
The DNA here is from genome assembly GCA_903067095.1 of Girardinus metallicus. NCBI lineage: Eukaryota > Metazoa > Chordata > Actinopteri > Cyprinodontiformes > Poeciliidae > Girardinus > Girardinus metallicus. The sequence continues at coordinate 37,522 of CAEGAE010094562.1, read as the reverse complement.
TATGTTTTTACTTAAGGACTGTATTTCAGAATAGGCCCCTGATGCATTGTTTTACATGTAAAGGAACATTCATATTTTCTGCTCGTCAGTTAAATAAATCAGGAACTTTGAGTTTTGTATCATATTTTTTTATTTTATTCATACCATTTTGCATTATGTATTAACATATTTTCTTGATGCCAACTTGTACACAATTTTATTTGTTGTCCGCCGATACATAAAGAGAAGCTGCCTTACTGTACTGCTGGAATCCAGTTGACTGTGTCCAACACATCCTGGTTCTAGTGTGACATTATTGAGCCATTTAACAACTGTAACACTGTATTTTTCTAGCAGGGTACATTAAAATAAAGCAACATAACGTGCTCTGTGTCTTTTGAAGCAAGTAAAGAAGCTTTTTTTTTTTTTTTTCTCCCAGGAAGTCTGACAAAATGCCATTTGAAAGTTGTAAGAACTGCAGCTGCGTGTGGAAGTGTGCACAGTGGCAGGATTGCTTGCTTGTACCTGCATGAAGCCACCGCAGCTGTGAGACAAAAGTAGGATTACCAGAGCTGATTTAAATGGATTACAGGGTCTAAAGAAACCGAGGACCACAGGACATCTGAGCTTTACCGTAATATGTACACATACAAACAAACGCTTAATGTTTGCCTCTATTTTCAAGTGAAATGTCACAAACTGTTTGTTCATATAATTGTTTCTGAACAACCCATAAAAGCTGTGGCAGCTGGCAGATATGAAAGCAAAGAAGGGAGCAGGAGACAGACAAGGAGAGAGCGAAAGAGAGAGAGAGTAAGGGAGATTGCTGTGGAGAGCAAAAGTAAAAATCAATCCGCCTTGAAATGGTGCAAGATTATCACTGACAGAACAACTGCTGTTTATGTGACTCGTGGGACTAAAGACGCCTTAACAGAATGTTTTCTTCTCCAGAAATGACACCACCGTTCAAATTCGTCTTTAAAGCCTTTTTCTTGCGTTCCTCGAAAATATTAAGGTTCTGACTTTTCTTTGCAAGAATAGATTACGGTATTTTGTTTTTAGTCTAAAGTATTTCATATAAAGAAAGAATTTAATAAAATGTAGGGTTTCTAACCAGGATTGATGTGTTGTTTCTGCTTCTGGGTGTCTCAGCATTTCAGGTTCAGCGGCGGCAGATAAGATTGTTGAAGTACCGATGCGCTCATGTCACTTCGCACTCAAACATTGTTGAATGTGTGGTCTACCTTGTGAATTGAATTCTGTTTTTTGTCTTTTTTTGTTTTGTCTTTACTTTTTTTTTTTTTTTTACAGTGCTGCACATGCAACAGGAATCAGACTACACAGTCGCAGGTCAGATAGGATTGCCAAAATGTGTGCCTCTAATAGGTGAATGCTCCAAAAGTTATGGGCAGATAGAAACACCAAGAGACCGTCCAGCCATGCAAGAAAGAATTGGAATCTGTGTCACAAAGATGAATATAATTTGGAGAGAAATGTGAAAATCAGTTCCTCTGTAAAAGCAATATCCCTTATGAAGATGTGTTGGCAGAAGTCTAGTAGAAAAGTGTCATTATCCACAGTGAAACGAGTTCTGCCTCAACTGGCTAAAGGACCGCTCAGAATTAATTGCTCCAGATACAACCAAAAAACACAGAAATGTTTGAAAATTCACTCAAGGAAAAAGAACTTTGGAGACATGCACTGTGGTTCGGCAGAGACTTCTAAAAAGGTTGACGACAACACCTTCGGTCACTTAAAGAGGCAGAATTATGCATTTTCCAGGCAGATAGTGCCATTTTACAGCACAATCAAGTACATATGTTACCTTCAGATTTGATAAAAATGCTATATGTGTCAAATATGACTTAAAAGAAATTTGACTTCATAATTTAACTGCTTGAAATTGAGCCTCTGTCTCTTTAGGAAACTCCTACTCTTTCCAACACTTCACCTCCAGGACGTCATCACAACATCGCTTCTCTACTAACCTTTTAACATTTTTACCAGCGTCACACTGAGAAGTAGCTCCTATAATGAGTTCAGCAGATGCCCAATTACACCAGATGTTTGCTAAATTGCTGGTGGCTAGTCTGAAGGAGCCAAGTGTGGGAGGGCTGCTTGGAAACTGCAGCTCAAAGGAGGAGCTTCGCCTTGAAGGCGGAGCTAGGTCTCACCAAGCATTTTGTAACACCTGAATGGTTGCCACGGGAGATTAAACAATTTCTCAAACATGCATGAAAGAATCAAGGCAACACTCCACGTATGTTTTTGATGAGTTAACCTTATAACTTTATATTTATAATATGATGTAAATCTAAAAAAAAAAAAGAAAAGATAAAATAGCATAATACTGCCCCTTTCATAATTTGCTCAGATATGTAGCTGAGATGGTTGTAAATGAGTTTTTGCTAATTTTGGTGTTGATGACATAAACACAGCTGAACTAAAGGGGGCGACAATGAGACACCCACCCTCCAAAACAGAAGAGGCGTTGCTGTTGGAAACCTCTGACATCATTTCCCTCCCATCTCCACATTTCACCGTTTCAGGATGAAATGTGGGATCCTGTGCAGGTCTAGTGGATCCTGGTTTCCCCCTGGTGCACAGTTCTGTAACAATCTGTTAAAAAGAGTTTGTGATTTTTATTTATATGCATTTCAAATTTTCACATTCCTCTGTGCAAGCGTGAAACACCAAAGTGATTTTTTTCAGGTGCTTTTGGGCAACAAAAAAAACTGCAATGGTAAGATTGATCTTTCTTGCTTAGTTAGTTCTTATTTGACAGGATTATGTCTGCGCTGATGCAGAGGAAATGAATCTGTGACAGAGTCGATCCTGACTGAAGCCAGCTGTTACCTGCAGCTTGAAGCCGCTGCTTAAATCATTCAGATTACTACTGAACCGTAGAGTCACTCGCTCACTGAGTGACTCTCCTCATTGGCCAACTGCTGCTTCGCTGCGGGTGGTGGGGGTTGAGGGGTTCCCTGGAGGGGTGAGGGGGAAAAAAAAAAAAAAATCTTCTCATCGCCATGGCTACAGGGACCGGGGATGACAGCGACAGCATTAATTATTTTAGCATCAGAGGCGATGGAGGCTGATGCCTGGTGGGACAGCGGTGAGGGCCAATAGTAATTAAGCACTGCCTGCTCTCATGTGTCACTTCCTGTGTCCCGGGTGTGTAAGCAGCGGGTGGGTGGGGGGGACGGTGGGGGGCCTGCGATGTTCTTGTGTAATTACTCCGTTTTCAATTTCTCAATTTTGCTCTTGCTATTTTGATTACTGCTTTAGTAAAATCGTTTAAATATATGCTTGGACAAAGTTTTTTCTTCAGGTTTTGTTACAGCTCTTCACACTTTCCTTTCATGTTTTGAAGTCTGGTTAATAGAAATACATTTTTTATCATTCTAAGCGTTGCCCTGAGCATGACTGGACTTTATGCAACTACCTGTGCTGCAGTGCTACTTCTACTGAGCAACAGGAGCAAGCAGTAAGCATGTTGCACAGTTTTGTTACTTGGTCTCTATATCCGGCAGAGTGAGGGTCTCGGCCACCTGCAGAGCAGCTCTACGTCCCTGGAGAAGCGCTCACTTCCTAACTCAGGGTGTTCCTATGGGAACTATACAGAGCAGAAAAGTGGTGACCACAGATGCCTCCCTGCCAGGCTGCGGGGTCCATCGTCAAGGGGAAATGGGCGAATGGGACAGACGCATACGTTCCATATAAATTATCAGGAACTGCTGGCTGTTCTCCTGGCACTGAAACATTTACTCCTTTTCCTGAAGGGTCATCGTGTATTAGTCCAGAGAGACAACACCACTGTGGTGGCATACTTAAACCGACAAGGGGGTCTAAGATCCCAACATCTGCATATGCTGGCCCACGAGCTGGACACTTGGAGCATCATGAATCATTTTCTCACCAAGGGCCTCTCATGTCCCAGGAGTGTTAAACCAGGAAGCGTACCTTCTCTCCAGGAGAAACTCTCTGTATGCAGAGTGGAGACTTCACCCCGAGGTAGCTGTTTGTTTTTCGGGCAAAAGATCACCTTGGTAAGCATGTTGCCAAAGCGGTGACTTTCACATTGGATAGTCGGTGCAATTGCTTTAGCTTACACCTCTAAGGGACAGCGGCGTCCTGAGGACTCTACACGATGGCTGGCCACCTCTTGGGCCCTCTGAAGAGGAGTTTCCGTCCAGGAGATCTGTGCCACAGCTCAATCGCTGTCTCATTCAGTGCTCAGCACCCATCAATGATTTGTATTGTAAACAGTCGGCCTTGGGTCTGCATCGCAATCCAGGAGTCGGGATTTTCCCATAGTGAGACATGAAACGAATGCTATGAAAGAGAACTTTAGGTTACTTTTGTAAGCCCGGCTCTCTGAGTAGCATGAATGACTGTCTCACCTACCCACCCTCCTTACTCATTCGTAGCAAGGAAGAGTGTGCGAGTTTTTTCATTTTTTGTCTGTGCAGGGCCTGTCCTATATATAGGTGTCGCCCCAGGGCACTGACAGATTAATCCCTAGCCAATCAGGGATGGTGGCGTGTAATTGGATCTTCTGATGAGGTCACGCCCAGGGCGTTTCTTGTGATTTCTTTACACTTCTCTACAGTGTTGAGTGGGATGACAGTAGCTCAGGATAGATCACAGGGTCAAAAACATGCTATTAAGGATGAGACTGAACATTTTAACGTTTTGTTCATCCACAAGAAACCATCAACTATTTTGCAGAAAGTAGTGCACTCCAGTGCTAACCGATCCTGTCGGATCAGTCAGCAGGACCTGGGCAATTATGCCAGTATAACGGTAATTTCTTTTTTCTTTTTGTCCATAAAAATAATTTCTATATACATCAAATATATATTATTGTAAAAACAAATCACAACTCTATAATGAAATTGTGAGTTTTTGTTGTTATAATGACATAGAAGTCATTACTAAAAAAATAATCAGCTCCATTGAGGGGGCCTCTTGATGGCCCCGGGGCCCTAAGAGCCCCGGAGCCACCAAAGTCAACCCTAAGAGGTTGACGTTGAGCTTCACGTTGCGCCACAATACTGCGAACATTGAGACTAATCTGAACGGCGCAATATCCACCCCACGGAGAACTACTGCTCCTCTCCAGCATGTTTTATTCAGAGATGACATCATGCTGCTGGAAGACTTTTGGATCACTCCTCAGCGAAGGTCATGAGGTGGAGAGATACAAACTAAAAGAGAAAAAAAACAACTATGGTGATGAATGGCTGAAGCCTCTCGACATGTTTTTATTTACAGCTTAGTATTTCTTATTTGTTGCTTTTCTCCACGCTCGATCCAGAAATGTTCTCGCACATTCTGTGTCCTCCCACACACATACTGAGCACACACGCTCTACCACCAAACAGCCACCAGCTTCCTGCATGGACTCACAATGTTGATGCACATGCCGAGTTGCCCCACAGAAACTCTTGGTGCCGTCTGAAATCTTCCAAACCGCTTTCCGCCCACCCACCTCCTGTCTGTATCCTCCTCTGAAGAGTCCAGTAAAGCTTCATTTGCTCACTTTTTCCAATTCAAGCTCTGTCTTCCCCATTTATGGTGCCGACGTTGCATGTCCCACTTGTGGAAAACAACGCCAGGTTAATTTGTGTATGTCCACTTGAGAGAGCGGAGGGGACCAAGGCTCTGAAAAGACTATAAAGACGACCCTTTTCCCTATTTTGATCTCCTGTTCTGTTTGTTATAAGTCAAAGAAATTCGGCAAGACAACAAACATGACCAGGTGAAGGTGAGAAAATATAATAATTTGTGACCTGTGTCACACCACAGGCATGAAATGTTTTTATGCTTAGTTCTGATAGGTCAACCATTCGCAGCCATCTGCAGAAACTCCTTGTTCGTGGCCAGAGACAGTGGGGAAATAGTCACAGCTCACTGTGACTGAATGGCTGGGTTGGTTTCATTTAATTTATTTAGCTTTTTTTTTTTTAGCATGAAAGTCTCACCTTATGAACATATTTTCTGTCCAGGACTCAGCACTGCGTTAACTGCTAACAGTATTAGCATTCTGGGGTCAAACAAGCTAGGGCTTAAAAATAAAATATCTTACCTTGAATATAAAAGCTTCTATCTAAGTAACTGTCCAATAAAATATCTGAAAATACAATTTAAACGATCAGATCGTTACCTATTAGAAAATGGCACTGCAAACTCTGGCATTGTTAGTTTACGCACCTCCTGGTTTTAGCTGTAGATTGTTGATCCGCTTTTCTCGTCTTTTTCGGTACGTTTTTTTTTTTTATTTAACTCCCTTGTGATCAACTACCTTGGAAACGTGAAAATAACGTCTATCTTTCTATTAGAAAGGTTGGAACAATCGTACACGACAGACTTTGGGCATTTTGAAGCAGGATCAACAGAAGTAAACGGGCTGCACGACCCCCTGTTGGTCATTGGTGAGAGTGAAACGCATGCAGGTAACAGAGAGATGGAACTATAATGTCGTTTCACACTGAAACATGAAACTGGTGTTTTGAAAATTTTCCACTCTGTGTTTTCAAAAATTATCATTTTTGAATCTCTCCTAAAACTACAGATCCATATAGATCCACAGTCTAAATGACAAGCGTTTGCGAATACACCTGATCTCATCTATTTGTGGGGAGGTGTTGACTGACGTGCGATGAGACGTTCACGTACGAGCCGATTCTCCTGAACAGCTCTTTACTATGAACGGTAGGACTGGAGCCCCACTGAGAGCCAATCTTTGTTTTTGTAATGCTCTGCACACACGGCAGTGGCAATTATTCTATTTTATTAAAAATACAGCTCTTGAAAAAAATGAAGAAACCACTGCAAAATGATCAGTGCTCAGGTTTGACCTTTTATAGGTATACGTTGGAGTAAAATGAACGTTGTTCTTATATTCTATGAACTACTGCCAACATGTCTGAAATTCCAAGCAGAAATTTAGTATTTATTTGCAGAAAATGAGAAATGGTCGAAGGAGACAGACATGGAGAGAGAAGATACAAGAAGATACAGCGCTTTCAGCCCTCAAATAATACAAAGAAAAGTTTGTATTCATTTAGAAACAACAAAACTATCAGGAAAAATTCAGAAATCAGTATTTGGTGGCATAACCAGAAGGTTTTCAATGGAGTTCAGTGCTGTGGACTCTTGATTATTTCCCCCCAGTTGTATATTTACTTAATCATCAAATTAAAGACTAGTGGTGTTGCATTGTGTGTGTCTGTTGTGAACTTTTGTAGAAGCAGTTAATTCTACCTACATGTACAGTCTTGTGTTTGCATGACTGCTAATGTTTTTGTTTCTGACATTATGACCACATGAGTCCTCAGTCAATATATTGACACTTTTCAGTTCATACCTATTTGTATTGGCTTCATTTCCGTTTCCTCCCCATCTACACTTTCACATGTTCGCCTCAGTTCAGTTTGGTGGGGTTAGGTCTTTCAGACATATGCTTTTCCTTCCGAACCTGTTGCACATGGGTCATGGAAAGTTATATTGAAGGCCATGAGAGTCATGGAAAAGTCATGGATTTTTTTTTCCTTTAAATACCAGGGGGACACCCTGTAGCAGAAATGCTCTCCTGAACACCCTGGACCATAAAATGGTGTACCAAAAGTCACATTTTTATTTACTTGGAATAAATGTTCTGTACAACTAACTAAAAGCTAAGGTAAAACCAATCTGTTTAGGATAAAAACTGCTTGCCGTTGAGTCATTTTCCATCTTATGGCATTTCAGCGTTCACATGCTTTCAGGCCGCCTCCCACACTGGAGTGTTTAATTCAGAACGCCTAAATAACTCCACGTGGACTTTTCTAATCTCTCCTCTCAGCTGCTCCACTATCTGCCCTTCACCATCTGCCATTCATTTGAATGAATACTACAGGTAGTTAGCCTGCAGTTTTGTTTATCTCCGTCTGAAAATATGCCACAGGTCCTTTGGATTTTGTCTCCAAATCTGAGCGCTCTGGGGAAGATGCTATCAGGACATAAAACTGCCATCTGCTGCTCTCTTCAACACAGAGTTCGTCACAACCTCGCTAGCAGAACTGGTTGATTTTCTTTTTTTTTTAAGTCACAAAACATTAACTATCAGACGCATCAGTCAACTGAGGAAATTAAACATTCGAGAAAGTTCCCGAAAGATGAATTTGCAACAACAAAAGTAGGCGAATCTCATTTTTACTTTTAGAAATTGTCACACACAAAGCAGAGAATTTTACCATCATGTAAAGGCATCCAAACATAACAAGCAAGCTTTTGTCGTTACTTTTTCTGCTCATGCATCTTAACCACATGCATCAAACTCCAGGCCAGGGGGCCAAATACGGCCCACCATAACTTTTTATGTGGCCCTCTAAACTCTACCGGGACACACAAGTGTGTTTAAATATTAAATGTAGCAGTTTTTATCTGTACACAGCCAAATTACATCAATGTGAAAAGATGTCCAATACTATTTAACTTTAAGTAGTGCTTATTAAATATTTATTCATATTTTAACAGTTTGTTAATGGGTAGTTTCATCGGTATGTTCTGCCACAACCGCCCTTTTGAGGACATTCGTAATCCTGACGGCCAAAACGGAAAGAGTTTGACACCATCGATCTAAACAGGTGTTTCCTTCATCTGCTGCTCTCTAACATCATTATCTGCCGGCTCTCATAGCAACACAGACGATAATCACACCCTAGTTTAGCCTGGCGACCAGGTACAGATGACAAAATCTTCGTCACAAAGGCTTTGCAGTCAAGCACACGATTGTGTGGACAGTGAGGTTTAAATCTAGGTTGACTAGCGCCAATGTTTTTCTGGGGTTTAGCTTGCAAAGCTTCTCAGACTCAGCTGCATAATTGTGTTTCTGCTTTTTAAACTGATAAGAGACACAGCAAGATATCAAAATAAAAGAGAACATGCATCTTGGTGTACCATCTGCCATCTACAATCTGCAGACTGACTTCTGAATGATTTTTGTTTGAAATGCTGCGTCCCCTCAGCAGACGTTTTAGTTTGCATTCTGCTGCTACAGACGCTTTACACCGATTCCCGTCCTCTTCCTACGCAGTAAGCATATCTGCTTGAAAAACAAGAGTATTCATAAGGAGGGCACACAACATTTTGACAGAAAATATACATTTTAGATATACAAGCATAACAGCAGAAGTCCAGTGTCATCTCACTGCTTCGTTTAGGGTAATCTTAAGGACAACACTACAGTACTAGATGGTGTTGGTTTGGATATTCCAATATAAAAAAGAAAAAACAACAACAGAAAGACCTTAAGGTCTCAAAGTCTTCAAGAGTTTGGGTTTCGATCGCCTGTTCAACAAGCTTCAGTTTCACTTTAATCTTTTGACGGTCGCACTTTTAATACAGGTTTACCCGTTTGCCCTTCTAGATCCTATTTTTCCAAAAGCTACACCTAAAAAACCTGCAGCAACATAAACGTCCCTCTTGGTTTAGGCTGTTCAGTGTCGAGTATTTAAAAGTGAAAAGTGAAAAAAATAACTACCAGATGCACGGCGATGGGGAATGAAATTAAGTTTGTGTTATAAGCTGAACATTCATCAGTGAGCAGCAAAAAAATTAATCTATCCAGCATGTCTGCGTTTCTATCGATGTGCTTGCCCCAAGGTAAAAATGGGTGGATGCTCAAGGAATAACAGCAGGTTTAAAGAAAGTCAACTAAAGAAAAGAAGCCCTTTGATTCCATATGAATCAAGAAATTAGTTTTCGTGTTTTTTTTTTATAAATATACTTTCTTTGCTGTTGTCTCTCAGGACTTTACCGTTGAAATCTGTGTGTCTGTGTGCGGCCACATGCTGAGCCTCGTGTGGTAAGCACACTGGGATTTTGGCATAAATACTTTAGGGTGTGTTTGATAAGCCTGGTCTACGGAGAGAAAACACACCAAAATAACAATGCAGAGGGGGATTTACTGTCGAAAGACGAAAAATATCATCAGGAGACAAAGACGGGGAAAAAAAAGGAATATTGTATATGGTATAGATTTAGCTGATTGTGTGTGCTTAGATCTTGTTGCTCTTTTGTCGTCGCATAACGTTCGAAAAATCAGACAAATGTTTACATTTGTCTGTTTATCAAAGACAAACACACTTTCCCCCTTCAATATTTTATATTTTTGTGTTATTTTGATTTGTTCTTTCATGAAAAAAAAAAAAAATCCATCAATTCACATCCAAACCCTTTGACAACCAATGATTTCCATTAATATTCTATCACCTGCTCTCTAGTCAGACCTGGTAGTGAGATACATCAGATGTAAACAGAGAAGCCTACAGATTATTATTCATTCCTGCCATTAAAAATTGCACCTGTATGATTAGCTCACAGTCTATTTACATGTAAATACATTTGTTTTCACATGCAAGCGAACACAGTGGGCTGTCAGCTGAGCAATAAACAGGACAACAGGCGCAGTTGAAACCAAAGATGTAATAAAAACAATAAAAATTTGAATTTGCTTTTGTCTCAGTGACATTAAATCAGGCCAAACTGTTCCGGTTTGCTTCAGGTAGCGTTATACAACTGTGTCTGTGAGTTAAGCGTCACGTTTTTGTCAATCTCGTTTAGAATTTTAAATCCTGCAGCTGGTTTTTTGTACAAAAAATATAAGTTCAGTCCATTTACCATTTCCATTTACAAACCCTTCGTCTTTAAGAAACCGCTGATACGGGCCTCTCGCCACCCAGAGTTGGGGCGGCACAAAGGCAACTTAATACCACCTTGAAACCGTTTGGTAGTAAGCTAAAGGAGCCGCTATCCATTTCAGAGACCCGTGATGCTTCAACATATCCACATCGTTCCTTATGAAAGTAAAGCTCCTGCGCAGCATGATGCTGCTGCCACCGTGCTTCACAGTCAGCATGGGGTCAGGGTTGCAAGCTTCCCCAATTTCCTCCCAATTTAACGGTCAGCGTTATATCCAAGCACTTCAACTTTAGTTTTATCAGAACATGGCTCAAAAAGTAAAAACTCAACTGAACTAAAACTGAAAAGTTAAATCCATTGAGGAAAAAAAACAAAAGCTTGCGTGTCTTTCTAGGCAGTGCAAGTAAACAGCTGTGGTGCGTCCAAGTTGTGCCAGAAAAAAAAAATAAAAAAAATTTCAGTCCAGCCTGATTCAACAAGAATCTAAAGTGCATATGGTACAATTCCAAACGAACAGAGAAGCGATGCAGCAGCGTTGTTAGCATAACATCTTTTTATGCTGCAGAAATGCAACTCAAATATGCAGTACTGTGTCAGGGGCATTAGTTTCTGAATGACTCAGTGGTGAGATGTAAATGTTATTTTAGTGTAATTTGTGATTTAGAGTAATTAGAGGCAGGCCCTTCAAGTGTCTGTTCTACTCCGTTAATCACTGCTCAATTACGTGTAGAAAAATATAATGATCCGACTGTTTTATTGTCGCACTGAGGAGTCCTGCCTTGTCGACGCAAAGCTTATGTAATGTTCAAAAGACGGACATGTACATGCATGTAAAGTCTAAATATGTAGGAAACAACGATTAAATAAAGTAGGCAAACAGAAACGGCTCAATTTACTTGAGTAAATCAGGAGTTCCCCCTCTATTTTAATCTATACGAGAGGCCTAAAGATGGATGGATAGCTGCGTGTGCATGAGTGTGTGTATGTTTTGGAGGAGGGGGTCTTACTGAATAATTCAACTCTTCTGTCCAAATTCTGTGGTGAAGCCAGCCAGAAAGAGGACAACATGCAGTGCGTGTGTGTGAGGGCGTGTATGCATGTGTGTAAGAGAGAGAGAGGTCAGAAATGTTAGAGGGGGAGGATTTAAATGGGATTTTTTTTTTTTTTTGCCTTTGCTATAAGGAGGTGCAGTAGAGATGGCACTGAAAGTGGGTCAAGGAAATGGGTGAAGGTGAGTGTATCCCTCAATAACACACACACACACACCTTTTTACTGAAGGTCTGGAGAAAGCCCAAAATGATGAAAAGATCACCTCGAACAGGGAGTTTTATTTATTCATGATGTGAGAAACGAAAAAAAATTACACATGCTTGTGCAGTCTGTCTTTTTTTGTTTGTTTGTTTTACTTCCATAGACGTGACAGCCATTTCAAAAAAAAAAAAAAAAAAAAGACTCAAGCAGAATCTCTAGATTGGAAACAAACTTATCAAAATTACAAGCTAAAACTCCTCCATGGGCGTTTGTGCATTTTTGGACCTGAATGTGCGACGCATCATCCGTAAAACGCCTGCAGCTCTTTTCCATGGGAAATTTTTTTCGTACGTGTATCTGCGCAGATCAGCAGCAGAGGTTGGTGTTTACCCGTGTCGTGATTTAAATGTGCTGTCATGACGCCGAGCACAGAGATGAGCGAGGGGCCCACGGGAGACCCGGAGAAGTATTGTGACACATCGGAAAAGTTGTTTTCACACCTTGAAGCCTCCCTGCAGCCGGATGAGCCTCGAGAGACGCCGAGATTACAAAAGCTTCGGCAACAAACGATTTACGACGGATGTACGAGTGATCGATCTGTGCGGCAAGTTAGGAAATATGGTATTACTGATAAACAGACACAATTTACGAGTTGTGTTTTAATCACAGCTCGATCCCAGCCTTCATCCCCCGCCAACTCGGGATCGGATGATAAAACTGAATAAACTGTAAAGGAAAAAAAGCAGGCATATAAAAAGGTTGGCGTGGTAAAAAATCTGAGGTGTCTCAGTGTCCACAAATACAATGCCTTTAGAAACAACAAATCCCAAAAACATTTGAAGAAATACAAAATCCATCAGGTTTGAACCTCGAGCAATGACAGGACACAAAAAGGGGTTCTGATGCACACAGTTAGAAACAGATGTTTCTGCACAAAGATTTTCAGCCCATTTGCAGACTGGATTCTCTGTGGATTCTGCTTTCCCGGCAAGGTTTCCCCCAGAAAACTTGCTAAGCCAGGTGGTTGGGTGCCAGGGCAGTCATTCGTCCAGCGGCCCGTCGTGTTTTTGAGTTAAAAAACGTTTATAAAGTTGACAGGAAATTTTAAAATATCACTTGGAAGACTAACACCTGAACACCAACTATAAAGTCATGATAAATGCAAACATTTTAAAAAGACTTAAATAAATAAGCAATGCTTAGCCTGGTGGGGGCAAAATAAAGCCTGGTGGCCCGCCAGGCTTATAGTACACTGAGGGAAACCCTGTTTTGTGGCTTTTCTCAAAATTATTATGTCGTTATCTGCATATAATTTTTTGAAGAGCTAAATGTGGCACTGCCGCAAGGATGAACTAGAGTTACTGACGTGTCCTCTCATATCTTGGACTTTCCCCCCCCATGTTTTCACGCAAGGAGGCAGAAGTACTGCGCAAGTCCATTATACTGAAAATCAACTTAAATAGCTGTGAATCAAATGACTGAATTATGTCTTATATGCCATCAAATTTGGCAGAGGTCTGGTAACGAGACCTTAGTGGTTTTGATTCAGTAACTCTTGAGAACTGGAGTTGGAGACACTGATCTAAAGGTATAGTCATTTTACTATTTAAAAAAAAACTATGAATTAAAAATAATTTTAAAAAAGACAATTGGGGGGAAAAAAAGGAAATTGACAATCCTAAGTGACCTAAAACAAGAAAATTTAGAATGACTTAATGTCAGAGCGAAAAAGAAAGGTTGTCTACTTATGTAAATATCTCGGTCCAATAGGTTGCATACTGTAAGTTTTATAACAGGTCATCATAGGAGCTGCATAACAGGCTATTTATCCTATACAGTATTAGATTCTTGAAAATGACACATTGAAGTTGAGACACTCTGTCAAATAGCTTTGGTTATTTAGAATGATTTGTGGGGGGGGAAGACCTTTTAAAGCTCGTCCCAGGCATTTGGTGGTTTGCAGTCACAGAGGGTACAGACTGTGGGTGCAGCAGGGAGACGACAGGTTCTTGAAATGTGACAACGTTGCAACCTTGAATGTGGCTCGGCTGCTTCTCACGTACACTGACGCCTTGAAATTTTCTCAACGTTTCCCGGAGGAGGCGAATGTGGGAATGCAAATGTCCCGGTGTCAGTCAAATCAGATCTGATCATGCTAGCTCCCCGCAAAACAGTTTAGTCAATACGAGACAAAAAGCCAAATGCACGTGGTATTGATATCTGGATGGGAAAACGCCAACATATATGTTTAATTTGGACCATTGTTGGCTTCCTTTTGAAGCGTCTGATTATTTCGAGGAACAGGTAAAGGTCTGTCTCCTTTAGGAAAGAGGCTGTTTGAAAATATCTCAATCCAGAACTCATCTGAATGACTTGACCTACAAAAAAAAATTAAATAACACTTACATGTTTGACAACACAATATTGCAATTAATAATTTTAGAAAAAAAAAAAAAAGACTATTTTGAGTTAATCCCAAATGATAGTTTTGAACAACATGATCAGAGGCAGAGTTTTGGTGCCTAATTTACACTTTAAATGGTCATTAAGCTAATTAGTCTCCAGGGTTTTCAAATTAATAATCCTTAGCCTTTCGTTTTCCTGAGGTATGAACATAACAACGTGGAGGGTAATGTCTTCTGACCGTAGGTGGACACACATTTATCTGTCTTGACACCAGGCGCAGCAAACAGCATGACAGGTTAAACAACATTTCCAAAGCCCATTAAGAAACATCTGCAGCAAAGAGTGGAAATCTGAAGCGTTTGTTAAGTCTTCCAGAAAAATCTGGTCAAATGAGACAAAGATTGAGCTTTCGGCAGCAAACGCTGCAGAAGGGGCGTCAGGTGTGACGAGGGTGAATTTGTGGGAAAGTAACTCATGCCTATTGTAGGTGGAAAGTACCGTAGGGGACCTGATATGCTGTGGGCAAGTTTCTCTCCTTAACTTCTTGGAAAGCTTGTCAGATTTTACTTAAAAATCTGATGGACTCAAGCAGTAAGCTGAAAATAGATCTTGACCTTTCAACAGTATAGAAATCCAAAGTAAAGCAGCGCAGAATCAGAAAACATAGACCATAACATTTATGACACAGGATCCAATTGATCCCAAGGAAACGTTGAATGAGAAAAACATTACTCCTGCTGTATGCAGCGAACTTAATCCCAGCAGTGGTTTTGCATCAAGTATGGTGAGCAAAGACCAATAATAGCGTTGCCTAAAATTATTCAAATTCATTGGTATCTGACCTTAGAGACGACATAATCTGGCTTTTTCTGTCCTAAAAACACAGCTGTCAAAAAGTTCAACAAAAAATTTACCGTTGAGATTGATCTGGATGTTATCGCTTCTCTTAGCCATTTTATTTTATGGGATATAACAAAGTTAAGCTTTTAAAAATAAAGAACCATCATTGGCAGTGGACTAAAGCATACTTGAAGGTTTTCAATTTTTTTTTTTCAGTGGGCGATCGTGCTATGGCCGTCCATCTCTCAGTGTTCAGACGGCGTAACGAGGACAACGCACATGTCAGCATTATTAACGTTATACAGAGTTTAATTTTCTATAAGCACTGCAAATAGGAGCATTAACCAAAGCAACATGTTTATATTATGTTGGAATTTGATTGCAAAGCTCTTCAGAGAGCAACTTACTGTAAGGTAGACTTCTTCAGCGATTGCTTCCCATTGACGTTCTTGATTCTCCCTTCTGTCAAAGAAAAATAAAGGATTCTCAATAAATTGTAAGCTTTTAATTAAAAAGAACGAGTAAAGTCTTTCTCAAGAGGGGGATTTAAGGGAGAAGGTTTAAAGAAAAACAATTGCTCATTACTAGAGATGTGGTAAATAATCACCCAGATTTGAGCCCCAGACTGGATTAACATTACTGGCTAAATGTGATTTTATATTGGCTCAGTCCCTGAGGGAAATATACTTTTGTTCTAATGGGCCTTTTGTTGTGATGCTCAATGAAAATGTACCAAACTGCAAACAATTTTCAATGCAGCATGAAGAGCTCGCTTTTCATTGGCTCGTAAATCCTGAGCCTACAGACTATAACAAAAACGTAAACGTCACAATCTGCGTATTAACAAGTTGATCAATTAAAGCAAACAAACTTATAATTGGATATAATATGAAGAACAACCAAAATGGCTTTGGAAATGATTGCAACTAAGACACTATTATAACGCTGGTTATTGCAGAAAGTAGCTGGTCCTTCGTCCCGTTTCCCCATCGACCACGTGGAAATGTTTTAGAAAAATAGTTACTGAAGCAAAGACCATTTTGTAATTTTTAATGAACTTTTCAGAGAATAAAATCTGACAATCTACTAGAAAGGTATTGGTGGTTTTGCCCCGTCGTCGTACCGCGGTAGATTTTCCCACCGACCATGGCTCAAGCGTTACGTCTCATACGCCGTTTTGACAGCTGACAAAACTCATCCTGCTCATCCGAGGCTACTGAAGGCCTATGTGAAACCTCAAATATAGCAGCAGGACATATCTTAAGAGTTATTCTGGGGTCATGTTCTATATGAATTTCAGGACTAAAATTAATTGCAGGACATTAATGCAAAGTTTTCAGATAATATGCAGTTGAAGTACATCACAAATTCACTTTGGCCATATGTAAATATTTCTCTCCACGCCTTTTGAAAATACTATTTTAACACACAAACTGAAACACTATGAGACATGGGTATAAGATCATTGAGCTGAGCCACAGTCGACCTCCAAAACACGGATCTACCTTTACAACATGCTTAATGTTGCGTTCACTAAATCACTTTTCATCAATCGTTTCAAATAAATTTAGAATCACTGTGATTTTGGTAAATACCAAGATTCGCCACAAAGAAGTACTTAAAGGAGGGTTGTCCTTATTTAAACTCTACATAGCCAACTTCTGGGAAGATTACATTTCAGAAATGTTTTGCTCGTAATGTTTTAGGTCCATTTAAAAGCTTCCTCTCCTCAGGTGGCGTCTCAGAATCCAGACGTCCCCTAGAAACAAGCCTCAGCTTTGTCTGACTTTTTTCCAGGCTTGTCTATTCATTTCCTCTCCTTTTGGATTTCAATAAAATCGTTTCATTCAAGCTTTGAAATGAAAGTCAGAAGGGACACGGTAGCAGCACACACAGGTGTGGAGCGGGAGTTTGGATTTTTGATACATAGAAAAAAAACGTTTTATATTTGACAACCGTTTTCATTTTTGTGGGACTCTGTGCAATCGCTGCACGTCTTGGACCACTTGGTGGTTGATCTTCAACATTTCCAGTTTTCTAAAACTTGCAAATAGGTTTTGCCACCGTGTCGTGTGTGATGCTCGTTGCATGTTTTCTGTTAAGGTTTCATGCGACCGCTTCTCGATCCAGCCATCAGTATAATTTTAATTCTTTGCTCTTTTGTCAAATGCACCTTCTTGGCTATCTGAAATATAAAAGAAATGTACATTTACATTCTCCTTTCTATGGAAACACATGGCCCACCATGTAGAATACTATTATTACATATAATTGAAATAATATATTGAGTAGAAAAACAGGATTTTGCCACATGAAGCCTTGGAAAGTCAATTTTTTTTACACTTGCCTATAATAAATTAGTAAGATAAAATACAAAACTATCCTCATCTAATATCTAATTAATTTTCCACCAACATGTCAACAAAAAGCAGCATCAAGAGCAGCAGTGAGTCGAGCCCAGATTTGAGTGCTTTGCATCACTTTTTTATGTGGGGCTCTCAGGAGTTTCCCCCCACCGCGGCTCGGTTTGTGTGACAGTGACAAATGGCAGCAGCCGTGTTCGGTCCATCAGCAAAGTGGCAGCCGCTCGGCGTGGCTGATAATAGCCAACAATAATTGCCACGAGACTTTAAAATGACTTGTAATTATGTTGAGCATTTCATATTTTGGGGTCGTGGGCTTGTCACGCGGCGAGATTTGTTTTTTGTAGTTTTTTTTTTATGTCACGTTAACGTCATCACGTCTCTGGCTCTGATGAACAGCAAGGCCCGCAGAACGCTCAGCCCAGGCAGCAGCCATCAGCGCTGGCTCTAATTCAATTTTGTTCAAATTTGCTCTCGCGAGCTGGTCATTATGTTGACGCTTTGTCTTCGGAGGACATGAGCTGAAAGCAGCTTTAAGTGCTGTAATTGAACTCGTGTGCGAACTGGGCAAGCGCAACTCATCATTCAGAATAAATGATTTTATTCAGGGTTTTTTTTTTTTTTTCTGATGGTCTCATAAGATGAGACGGCTGCAGGGGGAGCAGTGACATACGGGGATGATTAAAGTTCCTATGGAAAACAGTTTGATGGTGAAAACGCACCTGGCCAAGTCGAACACGCCCCAAAGCCCTCGCCTCGTCGACAGACTTCCGTTCACTCAAACAGACCAAATCATGAGGCGATTAAAAAGCTAATCTGGACATTTCTCACTTTCAGGTTTATGGATGACATGTTTTAAAATAAAGCACAATGTTTTTGTTCTCTAGAAGTTAGGTAGGGTTTGAAAGAGTGTACCAGATTGGTTGGTTGTAAAGTGCAGTGTGATGTGATAATACCTTTGCTTAAAATCAGATTTGATGGTTTTAGAATAAAGGGAAGCTGCTCTCAGTGAAATATGACATATAACATAAGTAGACACAGGTCCTTATTTTATATTCTAAGTGCTTGTGGCAGTTTCCAAAACTTTACATTTCTTTAAAAGTGTTGGAACAAGCAGCGGACCTACAAAGTCTGCACTAAATCAACAGGCTTATGTGGTGTTAATAATGCGACTAATTTCTACAAATTCAACTTAAAAAACAAACTGTTGGCAGGGAAATGAGTCCATTAAACCAAATCTTTGTTGAACTCTTCTTTGGCAATATTCTATCAACAACCCACATCTTTACTGAGCAATATTTGATCACCTTGTCTTGCAAAAGTAAAAACAGGTTCCAGTAACATGAGGACTCCACCCTCAACGAGAAACAAACCGCATGATGAAACCAACACGTTTCCACTTAAATATGAATAAATGTGAGTTGGCTGACTTTGTCTATCAAACTTTAACTTTAAGTGGTCTGTTTTTGAAGTCATCTCCCACGGTCCTCGTGTTGGTAGAGATCCATCCAGTTTGGAATTCAAATGGAAGTTGTTCCTTAAACTGGTTGCAACCCCATTTGTATTGACAAATGTTTGCTATTTGTCCCTACCACTGTCACAGTAATAGGTGCAGAGCAAGACTTCAGAGAAAATGGAGACATCACTAAAGAATAAAAAATAAAAATTTAAAATAAACAGTGAACTCACAGAAATAACGCAGGACAAATACCAGGGACACAAACAGAGTGACAGAAAAATTTGGAAGCAAACGATGAAAATCCAGATTGTGAGGATGATTGCTGACAAGAGGCAGGTGGTTGATTATTAACGGGGTGCAGCTGGGGGAGAAGACAAACAGGTACGCTGAAGGAAGATGAACAATTGACACTCAGAGCTGAACAGAAACTCAAGGAAACGGCTAATTGGGTCAAAGAACAACAACGGCGATCCAAGAGAACACAATCCAAATGCACAAGGAGCAGAAAGCAAAAACTATCTACGAAAGTGTACACAAAGGAATTAACCTGTATGGCAAGACCTTTTGAACAATTATAAATGCAGGGAATTGAACAGAATATGGCAAGACCTGAACTGATCTAAATAAACGTCAAGAAAAATGATCAAAATACAAACATTTGTACAAATGACCATGATGTTGTCAACTTACATCAGCTAAATGTTGCCTGGCAATATTAGCTGTGCTTTTGTGCAAAGGATATAGATGTACATGAAAAACAAAGATACATGCAGTAATTACTGCTGGCGATTTTAACAAAGTATCTTTATGAGTGGAAGTCTCTGGTCGCCTTTTCAGACCGACACGTCTTTAATAGGCTCTGCAAATAAAGTCGTTCTTTTTAAAGCAAACTACATTTCAAATATGATTATTTAAGAGTACCTGTAGAGCAGCAGAACCCCTCCAGGACTATTAATAAAACTGGAAACATCCCAGTCTTTCCGGTTTACGCCTGGTTACAAAGTCTCTGGATGTATATTTTCACAAACCACTTTCACATCATAAAAACTTACAGCTGTAGCCATTATCAAGTTTCTTTTTTTTTTTTAGAGTTTTCCAGTTAGACCATTTCCTCTTTCTCTCTCTTCGTCTCTCTTTCTGTCCCAGGCAGCCGTGCGTTTGCCTGTATTGATCTCATCTGCTCCCTGTGTCCATTAGTGACCCAGGAGGCAGACGCTGAGTCTGTCTGAAGTGTCCACATGGCTCTGTGGGAGCGTTTACCATGTACACAGAAAAACAAAAAAGAAACACCGCAAAGGCTTCTTAAAACCTCACAAATGTTGTAGACTTCTTGAGAGATTAGTCAGAGGAAACCAAAATATATCTGTGTTCGTTGCTTGCAATTTTATTATAAACAGTTATTTCGACAGCAGCCTGGTGCCACCTGCAATGCAACCCTGAAGGTTGGGTTGCATCGCCACTTTCCACCTTGTTGCTGGAGACTTTACTCCATATTTTGGTTTATTTTGTAATCATGTCAAAATTATTTTTGAATCTCGCATGAAAAAAAAGTCTAGCTAAATAGTTCTCACAATTTTTCACAAATGGAGGCTCCATTCCCCATCTTCACCCTCCCTCCCATGTCGCTGATGTTTGTGCCATCCAATTTTAAAGGTTTTACATCGCTTGCAAACTGTTGAGCTTTCTTGTTATTTACACCAAAAGGAGCTGCGATCTATACGTAGCAGACGGCTGGTAGCCAAGCAGCTCGTCTTAAGGGGTCGTCTTGTATTCCTTTGACCTAAAATGACTCTTGCATCAATCGAGTCTTTCGTTCGTTTGAATTCTCCGTCAGTGTGGAAGCGACCAAGAGGGAGGGTTCGATGTAGCACTTAAAACATGGCAAATATTCACTGCAGCTACAAGAGGCTCATTAAATTTTGTTGCTCTCCTCTCTGTGCAGCTTCTATCCAAAGTAATGGAGGCTAATTACTGCACGCGCATACACAGGATTGCTAATGGAGACTAACACATTCTGTCTTATTGATTCAGATGGTGCTCAATGCTTTTTGGAAGTGAGAGGAAGAATAAAATAAAAATTGTGCCGAATGCCTGGATGTTGTCCACGCAAAGACATTTCGCAAGAGCAGAAATACATCTTTTATATACATCAATACGCACAGATATTTCATAAGGTTTTTTTTTTTTTTTTTGTCTTTGCAAAATTAATGTCTTTCCAAGCAACTAGCTTAGCTTCCAGACACTAATTAGTGGGATTAGTCAGCTTTAAATGTCACAAATTGATCCTTTCTTTGATTTGGCTTGGAGTAGGAATCATCTACAGATCCTAGAAGCTTAATTTACATTCATTAGACTTGCACTATGAACAAGCAACACCCAGCCTGAGGTGAAAAAAAACCTTCTTTGGTGTGGACGTTGTTGGGGGAAGAAACCACAGTATGGTTATGTATGTGGCTTTATGGCTCTGCTGTTGTCACCACGCTAATATTTCAGACTATAAACGAGTAGAAAAATACTCGTTTTCATTTCCGATTCTGTGGTAACAGTTACACGTTAGAGCGAATAATCTATAATTATTTACAATATGACAATGTTTCACTTTCTTATTTAGGACACAAACAAGAAGTAAGGGAGAATTCAGCCTTCATTAATGAAAATACGTACTGTAATGTGAAAATGTCACTTTCCAGGAAAATAATTACATTCAGCGTAAGGGTTCATATCCTCTATGGATGAGTGAACCTATGATTCAGCTCAGCAAGTATTTCTTTTTTTTTCTTTAGTGTGCCACAACTTGCTGGCGATGAAAATAAATGTTACTACTGAGGAACAAATTAAGGTTCCATATTAAAATAAATTGTTTCAAATCAAACATGAATCAGGAGCATATAAAACATGTATTAGAGTTTAAGCAAGAATTTGATCTATGAGCATGTGAAACTAAAGCAGCTGGGTCGGTTGTACTGGTTTGTTTAGGTGCTTCGCCGTCAGCTAGTTAGCATCTTTCTGTGTTAATTAGAACTGGAGTAAAGCTACGTTTATAGTTGACGCGTTGAACTGGGCGCCGTCCACGATGTCACGGAGCCTTGTTGAATATTTATGACATGGCGCAGATCACCTTTCACTTAAACTGGACAATTTTTTAAGGCTTATTGTGGAGACGGGTTGCCTCTGACGGCTTAATTTCACAGAATAGAGCATCAATGTGTGTGTCAAGTATTTAAACTTTAAAAGCGCGACTACAACTCAGTTACTTAGCGTTACGTGATTCAGAACTGCACATCTTTCACATCAAATTTCTGCCACTGGGGCTGTTCTTGTCCGTGCAGCTAATATTTAGACAGATAGCGTTAGCTTATGTCGACCAGGAGTTACTGTCACTGCTACAGGTACAGCTTTCTATAATCGTTTTAAAGTTGTTTTAAAACGTAGCGTCGTAGAGCTAGCTTGTAGCGCAGTTAGCATGTAATTTGTTTCTCTCCTGTCTGTGTGTGTCGGGAGTGAAAATGTGTCCAAACAGCGCTGCGGTGTTGACTTTGTAGGCTGAAGAGGAACACAAGTTTTCTCCTGGATGTTGAGAGAAATGCAACAAATTTGGGCAAATGTGAACGTGAATGGGTCAATTCGCGCTGATTCTGAAGCAAATTAGTATCTTATTTTTTTATAGCGTCGATTATATCAAGATTATTTTGAGGACTCCACACTGCAGGTCACAGGATTTGTGGGACTCTCTTCTTAAATCTACCAGAGCTGCAGCAGTGGAAGAGCTCCCTTGTGCACAGGTTGTCCATTAGCTAGTGACCTTTACTTTAATGGATTTGCTGTGTTCATAACCAAATTTTAAAAAAAAAGTCAGCTTCACACGACTTTGTACCAGTACTTCTGCTTCTCACTGAAAATACTGACAAATCTGTACTGTAAGTAAGTTTATGCTTGAGATCAGATAAACTTTTGCCTTTTGCTTCTCCCTTTAACGCTTCGCCAGCATCTCTGCTCTCCGTCAGGAATGTTGGGATCGAACAAAGCAAAACAAAGAAATCGTTGTTGAACTTTTAGAAAACAAAACATATCAATAAGTTGCATAAAGTACCAGTTAAAATTTGACCATTCTAAGTGTTACAGACTTTATGCAGGTACTTGATCTTGCTAAAATATAATAAAAATGAATAGTGCGATTTACAAAATCTTCAAAACTGGAAACCGCCCTCAGTATCAAATTTTCTGATTTGCTAGCCCAGCGAGCTAATTTTTGCGTCCACTAAAATGTCCAGAGAATCTTTGAAAATCGAGTGTTGAACAGTTTGTGATGACAAAATAGAAAATGTAATCTCTCTTCTGCTGACCAATCCGCATCCGGCTGTTCCTCTCTTCCACCAATCACGAGCTCCCTTACCCTCTAAATCAGCATTAGTGACATGCAGACCTGCTTCGACGGCGGTCGTATCGTGGAGATAATGAGCTAAAAAGACCAAGGGCTGGCCATAAGTCTCATATGGATTTTAATTTTTAATGGTGCCATGGGGAACTGCGCCGAGCGAGACCCCGAGTTGCCTGTCATTTTACATAATGTATGTGAAGGCGAAGCGATAGATGTAAATGCTGAAAATTTGTTAGTTGATGTATACATCTTTCACGAGTAAACAAGCCCCTTTAACGCCACTTTTAGTGACATGAGTAAACCTGAAACTATTTCTCAAGCTGAGCAAAACTCTGAGAATGCTCGTGTCGCAGTTTTAATGTTCCTACCTCTCACTCAGTGTTTTTTGTTTTTTTTTTTTCCTTCACATTCCTGGTCCCCCATCGCTGCTTCCTCTTCCTCTCGTCTGTCTCTCCGTCTCCCCTCATGAGCCGCTAAGATGATTCAAGGTGACAAGTTCACATCGTCTTCTCGGGAGCCCTCCTCTCCTGACCCACTTTCACTCTCAGCTATACTGCACGGTGCTCACACACACACACAAAAATAAAATAAAATAACCACGCACTCCGACGCATGTACAGCGTCATGTACATGAGGACTCAAGTACTTAGAATTTCAATAAAATCTGCTGACAGCAGGATAAGATGGATGATTTTGCAAAATCGCCACGTGGAGCCACTAGTGATGGATCTCTTCTTTACGCTAAATAATTTGGTTCCCACTTCCTTAGGAAAACTTCTGCCAAGCTGCCGCTATGTGAAAAAGGGGGAAAAGTTACATATCTAGGTATGGAGTAAGACCACAGCACTTTCAGTAAAATATATTTCCAATGTGGGACTGCAGTTATGTACGATTCAAAACAAAGATTACATTTAAATGTATTTTGCCTTTAAAAAAGTCATAAAGTCCATGGCAGGAAAAAAGAAGTGTTCACCGACTCTCTGGCTCGTTGCACCCTTTCTGTTTCAGCAATTGCCTACTTGACAAAAAACCTGCGTGTAAACACGTTTTTTGTACGGCCTTTCTTTGAACATGCGTTAAATGAGCTGCAACTTCAGAAGGAAATAAGAGCTTTATGATGCATAAACACGCCGCAGTGATGCATTTGTTCGCCAGAAATGAAAACCGGAGCAACTAACGCGGCTGATTTGAACCTTGCCAGAGAGTGATACCAAATATTTTTTCGCATATCGGATTTACAATACAGCAGTAATCAAAGCCAAAACCCAAGCTGAGAAGTAAATGTCTGCCTCTCTTCAAAACAGGCATTTCCACCCCGGTGGGGGAAACGCCTGCACACGTAGGGAGCTTGTGCCTAAGGGGAAACTTGAAGCACAAAACAAAATAAAAATTGCGATCAAGGTTTACACGTTGGCAGCAGCTGGTACAGAGAGTGAGCCACTGCAAGTCTGCAGCACCCAGACCAAACCAGGATAGGACCCTCCTCGCGGTGGGACGCGTAGCGAAACGCAGTGACCTGGAATCAGGAATGTTAGACTAACACTGTTAAATGATTCATTGGCAACAATGTCGATTAAAGCGACACATTCATCTTTATTTCAAGGCTAAAGAGAGAGGGGAGAGGAGGGGAGAGGAGGTGCTGAATGGAGGAGGGAGGAAGGAGAGAATGAACTTACACTGGTTTGGTGTGAATCCACAGAGCGTGGAGGGAAAAGTGAATCTGCAGTGTGAGTGGGTTGAGGTCAGCTTGAACAAAGAATGATAAGCAGAAAATAATCCGGGCTACGATCCAACTAAGAGAAAACCGAAAGAGTTTTTTAAAGTAAGACTGCAGCAGGTTTATGTTTTCTGAAACACAAAGTGCTTAAAGGTAAAGAGTATTTTACAGATTTAGATGTTCAATCAATCAGACAATCTTGAATTGTTGCTCGGTCCACACAGAAGACGAATGTTCTACTGACCTGATACACAAATGGAGGTTCCACATCTTTTAGCTTAAGCTTAATCCAGTTTCAGTTTTGACCAACAAATCTACGATGATGAACTTAATCTGATCAAATGCAACTCAGATCAAATTTTACAGCAGTGATCTTAACACAGCACCAACAGGATGCTGATTTCAGTCAATCGGTCTTAGCAAAGAGAAAGAGGTTTGTGGAGAAAGTAAACGGTATCGATAATTAAAACTTTCAGATTTCTAAAGTGGTTTTCGAACTAAAAATACTAATCTGGCATGATGTCCAACCCATGAACTGTGGATGCTTCCTGAGCAGTCCTGGAGCTCACAGTGGGGAAAAGCCCATGTGTATTAAATCTCTGGGTAGTATGGGAGGTTGATAAGTTCACTAAAGCTCACAGAGAGAAAAGGGTCGCGGTCTCGGTGTCATATATATCTTGTAAAAATTTCTTGACTTATTCCTTTTCAACAGCAGGACAACTTAGTTTGCTCTGAAAGCAGTTTTGATGAGTAGCTTTCCAGGGTTTCTGAAAACTTTTCAAAGTGTCATTTTTACTTTTAATTGGCATCTGGAGCATAAAACCCGATCTGAATGTCTTGTTTTTCTTTTTCTCAAAAATAGGAAGAAAATCCAGCAAAGACCTGACACAGGACCAGAGAGAGGCATCAACCTTCAGCTAATCATGTCACTTTGTGCCATGTTTTCAGCTCTTTGGAGATAAAACATCATATTCCGTTTCTCAAGATATTTATCATCAAATTGTCTTTTATTTTACTTTGATTTGTCTTTTATGTCCACAGGGGTTTCACTGCCGCAGTGACAGATCAGAGATAAGTTTAATAAAACAGACAAAATAAATCTCTCGGTATTTGTGGATTCACTAATCTCTTGAGTTTTTTTGTAGAGAATATTTAAAATATTCTAATAAATAAAATGTATCTTTGAAAGCTGTAGTACCTAGGTTCAATACGACTTTATACGCTGTTGGCTGCCACTTGCAAAACAGCCAATCCAGGAGCACCATTTATTTTCCTTGGTTCTGATTGGGTAAGACCAAAGATAGGAAAAACCGGGGATGTTAGCTTCACTGATATCACCAAGATGGTTTTCGCTCTGCATATTAATGCATGTTGATGTATATTTGATGTCTGAACTATTAAAAAAGGCATCTATTAGCGTTTTTAGAGGTCGTCTCAAGTATTCTGGACTGTAGCTGTACGCGGTCGGCTTTGGTTCAGGTACTGCTGCCACTCACTTTTTCCTTTAGCATAGAAATTGCTTTTTTGTGCTTCTTGGTGTTTTATATGTCTTCTCTATCTTTTGAGTTAAGTTCTGATGCAGGTGTCTTCTTGTTAAAACGAAGCCTTACCTTTCTACTGTCGCCACATGCTTGGTCAAGAGGAGAGATTGCTGCAAAGTTCATGACCCAATGCAATCATCTCACTTTCCTCTGTCTATAACACCAATTGGGATTATATACTGAATAGAATTGCATCTAGTCTTGTATTGGAAATCTGAATTATTGATTTTGTTTAGAGTTATCTGGATATAAATCGGATCCGTTTCCCTTATAAAGCACAAAATACGAAGGAATTGAATTGCTCTGGATGTTCTCATTGCTATTCACAAACCAAATATTTGGGATTTATTTGCGTGCATTTGAGATTCTTTTTTTTTTAAGCTTTATGCTTCACCTTAACAAAAGCACAAACAACAAAATGGGAAACAGAAATATGAAACGCAAGGAGCGTTTTCAACAACACCCAGAACCGTGCAGCGAGCCGTCTTCGCTAAGACTCACAGAGTGGAGGCTGCAGCTGCAGCTGCTGTTGTTTCACCACACTGCAGCTCATGTCAAAAGCACTCTCTCAGCGTAGACACACTGTGACTATGAAGTTGAACAGAAAAGAAATAAGTGCTTTTGATGAAGCTCCAGCGTGCAAGTGCTGCTTTGAGTCGTCGTCTGACTGCGCTCCGTGTCGGTGGGTGAAAGCGGTGACAGAGGAATCGCTGGTGTGGGGCGCAGCTGTAAACAAGCCCAGACAGCGTCAGGAAACCTGGCAGACAGTGGAACCATTCAGCAACACAAAAACTGCATCCAAATGCAAGCAAACAACTGCCTGAGCGGAGCCACATGTGCATCCTTAGTCTTAGATGTAGTGCGTGTCGGATTATCGCTCGCATTTAAAGAAACGCCTCGGAGTAGTTGGTGAAAAATCCAGCATGGAGGACTTAGAAAAGAAGAGGAGATGGATGAACTGTTGATTGTTATTTTTCTCCTTTAATCTGTTTTCTCGATCTTAACCTTGCAATCAGATAAAAAACGCATTTCCTTTATAGAGTGAGTCAGTTGTGGTCTTACGGCTTTCCACACATCTCAGAATAAGATACAAAATGTCAGCTTCTTTGTGATTTTGCCCAAGCAAAACAGAACTGGCATGAAAAACATAAAAACTGAAACAAAACACTGTTCAATCTGTCATCTGAGAGTGGAAGAAGCTTGTAAACCTACCAATATTACCAATATACACTTTTCACACTAAACTGATTGGCTGGACAAGGAGAGGATTGACCAAAGTAGCAACCGACCAAAGAGCCGCGGTAACTCTGGAGGAGCTGCAGAGATTCACAGTTTGAAAAATGTTACTGGTTTTGCACTCAACAAACTTGTTTTTATTGGAAAAGTGTCAAGATAGGAGCCACTGTTTAAAGGAATGCCAAATAAATTAGGATTGGTTTGCTACAAACTTTGTGACGGATTAAGAAACTAAGTGCAAAATAATTTAATTGTTCGATCTACATGCAACTAGACCTGTTGCAATAATCAATGAGTCAGTTAATTAAAACAAACTCAATCATTTCCACTGTGATGATTTATTGCTGTATCTCTTTCTACCAAAAACTGGATGATAAAAGTCTTCAGTTTGGTGTTTTGGTCTCAACTAGCCCATTTTTTGAAGGACAATTTTGTTTACAAAGACTTCAAAATCCATTTTACTTGTTGTTTTGTTTATTTATTTTGGATATTTAAAATGTCTTCCAGTTACAGTGTTAAATGTTCATTAAACTGTAAAGCTTACTGATCTTTTAAAATGTGCTCCTGCATTATTATTTTGCCAATACCATTATGTTACCCAAAATGGTCTCAAAACAACATTATCGTTTATCGCAATAACTTCTGGAACAATTTATCGTCCAGTAAAAGTTGTTATTGTGACAGGCCTACATGCAAATGCTGTGTGCAAAAAACATAAATAAATAATAAAAAACGTTCATCGGAAAAAGGGACAGCGATTCAAGATGGGAAGATGTCTGCCTCTAAATACAGAACAGTTTTGATGAAAAGCTGTTGACTACAATAAACTTAGTCAAGGTTAATCTGACAGAGCGTGTGGGAAATAGGATTTTGTGAAATGTTGCAGTAAAAATCTAAAGAAATGTGAGTTTGGAGGATTACATTTCACCTTTAACTGTGGAAAAGATGCAAGATCAATATAAATATCTGATAAAGCACATGCCCTTAGACTAAAGGCAGTGATTATAGCATATTGGGTACACTTTGAAGGAAATACCTGTGTTTAAGATTTGGATTTTAGATTTTTATTTGTTTTATCACAAAACATCCTATTAAAAACATTGGACTTTATGGCTGTATTTCGCCACGAAACAAGAAAAATTTGAAATACTTTGTATGCAATTTTTACTGTGTGCTGTGGTTACAACAAGAGTTAATGACCTGGTAGAAACCTCCTACCAAATCCTAGCTGAAATGCTTAGTTTCTGCCTCGTCTCTTTAAACCAAATAGTCAACAGCCTAAATGTAGGCATGAACTATAAACAGTCCAAAAGGACGGCATGTCAGCATTCGCAGCATCACTAACCAGCAGCAGCGCCGCAAACATACAATTATCTGATGTTACATCTTCCCTTGTTGTGACGTGAACGCAGCGATACCAGGAACGTTTCTGCCCAGAGTTAATCTAATCAAGAAAATTTCTCTATTTGACACGCTAAACCGGAGGGACCGCGTTCTGCGCCGGACTGCATGATTAGAGTTGTTCTCTGATTACACTCGCACGCGGGGCCCGCTGAGAACACCCTGAACTTCAGCGCAGGGCCGAGCTAATTACAGGAGATTTGATTTGAAGCTCACGAGCAAATTGAACAAACAGGCAGATCTGCTTTACTCATATCTGCTGAAAACAGACTCATTTATCCGAAAGAGGGTACTCAGCCGAACAGCCGTAGGAAAACATAGTAATAAAAAACAAAACGGGTGCGTTAGCTGGGTTGGTGTTCGAGAATAACAAGGTGGCGAGTTGTTTGGCACCGTCACCTCACAGCAGGAAGGTCTTATGTCCTGATTGTGTGGAGTTTGGAGGCTTTTTGTGTGCATGTGTTTGGGGAAATTAAAGAATCTGAGTTGGATCATTCTCACTTGAACGGCTGGTGTGGACCTTAAAGCTGCTTTAATATGGACAGATGTTTCTTCTCAATACTTTCATGTCTTTTATATCTGGAATATGATTCACAATTGAACAAAAACAACGAATACGCACAACCAGGTGCAAGAAGTGCAGGTGCCGGTGTCTGCAGGAAACCCCCAGATCGCCTTCTGTAATTCACCTTAACAAAATCACAAACAACAAGTTTGTGCTATTCAACTCCCATCATCTTGCCTCAATTTTGTTTGTCCCCAACATGGTTTTAAGACTAGCAAAGAACTGGCTTTGTTTTCGTGTTCAACATTAGTTTTTTGGGGGGGGGGTTGCCACCTAAGTAGTGAATCTCTGCAGTTCCTCCAGATTTCTTACCTAAGACAGTGATCTCCTTTGGGGACAAATTCCAGTCAAACATATTTTTGTTCTCGTAAATTAGATTGCATGGTTGTGAATGAAGCTTGTTATTTTGCCATCATCATTATGTTACTAAAAATGGTCTCAAAACAACAATATTTTCGCTTATCGCAATAACTTCTGGAACAATTTATCATCCAGCTAAAGTTGTTATCATGACAGGCCAGATTTCTGCATCCAAGTTTTCTACCATGCTTGTGAGTTTTTACTTTATGCCAGGTTTTTGGTCAATCTCATGTCCATCACAAATTTAACAATCCAGTCAGAGAACAGACAGGTGGACTCTGATTACTAATTAGATGAGGTCTGAAGGCTGTTGGTTGCACTGAATTTTATTTTTCCCTTTTGGAGTGAAGGAGGCTTAACTTAAATGCACGCCACACGTTTCAGATTTTTATTGATTTAAAAAAAAAAGTTTGAAAACCAATTATCATTTTCCTCCCACTTAGCAGTTATGTGCAACTTTATTTTTCCATGAAATACATCTGAATAAAAGTACAGTGATGTTTGTGGCTGTAACATTGGGACACATGGAAAGGTATGGAAAGGCTCAAGGGGTATGAATCTGTTTCAAAGTCCCAGTGTGCTTTAAAAATACACTGATGTGCATTTAAAAATATATTTATTTTTGTTGATGCTTATGTAACTTAGCATAATAATTGGTCTAAAGGAAACAAGGCAGAAGGCAAATGCGAGTTTAAATGTACTTAAGCAACATGTTTCTGAAGTGGTGCATAATTCCAAAACAATGAAGTGGAGACGCAACCCAAAAGCAGAAGATGTCAAAAATAGTTTGCTGGAAAGGTTGACTGTCCCCTTGGGTGCAACTTACACACTCGCACACACACGCACGCACACCCACGCGCACACACATCCACCCCACTCACAGTCACCTCGCGTTTCAGATGCGTCTGTGAGAGATATTTGTCAGATTTGCTGGGCTCACACCTCCGATCAACGCGACAACTCTCTGTGATGAAAGCGACTCTGACTCCTGACACCCACCTCCTCACTCCTCCTCCTCCATCCTCACTCCATCCCACACTTTTAAATCCTTCTCTCCCTTTTTCTCCTTTACCGTTGCGGTCGTCCCCACTGACCTTCCTCCCTTTTCCTCATCTTTCCCACCCCCCACCCTTTCGCCCCTTTTTCTTTTTCAGCGTACAGATTTCTCGTCTCGCCTCTCTCTGCTCCACCAAAATCCTCTATCTCAATCATCCTTCGCATTTTTATTTTCAGATTCGACACCTGATGCGTCCAATGTATTCCATTTTTAGCTCCGTTTACCTGTATTTTCCAACTCGCGTCTTTACTTCTCCCACTTCTAAACATATTCGTCTTTTCCTCACGTCTCCCCTCGCCACCTCTCCTGTTATGGCACAAAGTTATAATTGTTACCATGAGCAGAAAGGTTACATAATGGATGAACTAACCTCTTCTTCCTCCTTCACACCTAATCAAACACCGAGCTTAAACTCCAGAACAAGCTGCATTGTTAGTTTAGGAAGCTGCACGCTGCTGCGCTTACATATTACATGAAAGCACCTCCTCCCAAAATGTTTGAGTATGGAAACAACTGCTTTGTGTTGTCTTTGGAGTAATGAGCTCCCTGTGTGCCGCCGCCACATCTGGGCCATTAATAAGGAATTGGAGGGAAAGGGGGATAAAAAAAAAAAAAACTGTAGAGGACACATGAAACAAAAAGCAATCGCTGACAGCGATGCTACGCTTTGAAGCATCTCCCACTGGGTGTGTGTGGGCGTGTGTGTGTGTGTGTGTGTGTATTTGTCTGTCTCCTGGTGAGCGTTTTTGTCAGTAAGCTAAGCTAGAGTAAATAAACAAAAAAAAAAAAAAGTACACACACGTCGAACAATGCAGAATAAACAGTTTCTTAGCGTCAGCTGCTAAATTCAAAGAGACAACTTGCTCCGTGTGAGTAAAACTTCCCAAAAACGTCTCATACACACACGAATAGAGACACGCACACACATTTCAGCTCCACTTGAGATGGTGTCTTTGCAAACCAAACATTTACATACTCATCGTTAGTTAGTGTGTGCACTAAATTGCATCAAAACAAGCAACTGAAAAAACTTGATTATTTCAATATTCATGTGTGCATGAGTGGATCTGAAAAGAAAGGCTATTATATTTTAAATGATATACATTAGCACTCTGCATGTAGATTATATATCTGGCCGTTTGGGCGGATGTTGGTGTGATGGAGATGCTTTCGCTCATAAAAACTGATGATGGGAAACTAAGTGAAATGTGAGAATCGTGAGTTACATCGATGTTGGGATTTAAAAAACAATATGAGGACTGCATGTTTTCCAAATGAGTCAGGACTTTATAGAATCTTTACCCGTATTTACAGCTGCAATCCCATAAATAGGATTTAGTGTATGATTTTGAGTGGTCTGCTCTCACACTTGAACCGTTCCATTGCCGTTCTGGAAGACGAACCGTTCC
Organism: Girardinus metallicus; assembly: GCA_903067095.1. Taxonomy (NCBI): domain Eukaryota; kingdom Metazoa; phylum Chordata; class Actinopteri; order Cyprinodontiformes; family Poeciliidae; genus Girardinus; species Girardinus metallicus. The sequence goes on along the minus strand of CAEGAE010094562.1, from coordinate 4,870 downwards.
ACAACCTCAAGTCTTTTACAATGTCGAAAGAGTTAATCTCTATTTAGCTCCATCCATCTTTGCACCAACCCTTTACGTTAATTGTAACCCTTGAAGTATTTAAGTTAGGAGAGCGGTAAGAACCTGGACGACAATACACGCTGTGTTAGAAGTAATAAAAGTTTCTAACAGACAAGCTTGTGCCTCCCAAAAGCAACATAGCAATCATTTTACAACTATAACCTTAGACACGGTCCAAGATTTCACTCTCCAGTGCATTTTGCAAACAGTGAACCGCAATCTAATTTCTAATTTTTCCCTATTTCACCTGACAGTATTAGATTAAAGCAAGGAACAAAAAGGAAGCAGACATAGCTTTGTTTGTTCAGGAGGGCGACTGACTGCTCGGTTCAATATCTGACTTATTCCCTGGAAAGCATCTTGGAAGGCCATCAATAGTTTAGCGTTGTCAATAGTTTCAACCCGGCCTAATTATTCTTTACGTGCTTCACAAAAATAGTGAACAAAGACAGCCAAAAAAAAAAAAAAGCGCATTTTGTTGATTGTGATTGATTTGTAAAAGCACTAAAACAGGTAAAACACACAAGGGGGTGAATACCTTCTATAGGCACTGCATGTAATGCCAATGTTTTGTTTTGTTTTTTCCAAGACTTTTTATATGTCAGCAGGGTTGGAAAGTAACTTTCGGCAATGTAACTAATGGAGGCATGAAAGAGTCACTTCGTCACGGTTTTAAAGTAAAACAGGTTTACTGAAGCGAGGCAATGAGTTTACTTTTAGGGCTAAAGGTTTCAAAATGTTAACCCAACGACAAACTTTTGCTTGGGTCCAGAAATATGTTCTTCTAATTACTAAAGTGGTAAAGAGCGTAAAAGAAAACGCAAATAGCAGTTGTTTTGGGAGAATCCTTAACGCAGCAGGGCTTTAGCCACACTCGGTTCATTTTTATACATTTTTTTTAAAAACTTTGACTGAAATCCCAATCTGTGGGATTTCAGTCAGAACTCATCTCTTTAAAAGCTGTTCCGTAAGGGGGGGTCTGAGTGCTGTCAGAAATGAAATGTTTTGAATCAGGTTGTTTTTGTCAAAAGCAGTCACTCACCGATAGCGTAAATTACAGACACATTAATTGCCACAGAGCTTTTATGTCCTTAGAAAGGGTGCCGGTTCGCTGGGTCTCAAAGCTACACCTACTGTGAGACATTTCCCCTCGCTTTCTTCTTCTTACTTTACAAATCTTACCACTGTACTTGTATTGTGCTGCACTTAGCATTAGCAGCAATACAACTAATAACAGATCATTGCTTCCTGTTGCGTTTCCTGGTTCAGTTGTAAAGTCTAAAGTTCACGCTGAGCGCAGCCCGATGATGAATATATTAGCAATTAACTATGACAACGCTATGCCGCTACCATGGCAACCACTAACACTAGTCATCATTTCCTTTCACATACATAAAAGTAGACTTTTGTTGAAAGAAAAGGAGTAAAACAAAACTCATGTCTAATAGGAACATATAGATATGCACGCACAAAACATGTCAAGCATTTTGTCGGAGTTTGAACATAATAGGTAGATAGATATTTGTGATTTTGGGATGTTGTCTGGTTTAGGACTTGTGATCATTCTGTTTTCCTCTCTCCCTCTGTGCATGTCTCCGTGCAGCTATGTGCTCTGTTTAAAAAGTAACACTACTGCATTATTTATCAGCGTCACGGGGGAGGTGCCGTTCACATCTCTGCTCTTACTCCTCATGTGTTCTGATTTTCTCTGCTAATTCCTGCTCGTTAAGTGAGGTGACACGCAAATGCAAATGTTCTGATTTACATGTTCGCCGAGAAATAATGAAGGAAGCAGAGTAAGTCGGGTTGTTTTTTTTTTTTTTTGTTTTTTTTTTTCCATTATTCGTCTTCTGTTGAGCTCGCCGCACATGCTGGACTATTTATCTGCTCCGAGTTAATGTCACGCTCGCTTATCTTTGTTCCGCCGCGAATCGTGTTGCGGTTGTAAAATTACATCTAATCACGTTTAATCAAAAAATGTCGGTCTGATTTCAGCCTCCGTTCTCATTTTTGCACAATGTGAGCTGATACGTGATGGTTTCGCGCTAATTGGGACGGTGTTTTTCGCAAATCAAAAACAGCCTATCTCAGATGCTATCGCGGGGCTGTGATTGTCGCTGGCCACGTCGGTTTCTCGTGGAGCTGATCAACTCGTTTTCACAAAAGGAAAAAAAAAAAAAAAAGCCAAACGGGGTTTTGGCTCTGGCATTTTAAATTCGTATCGGGTTAAATCCACAACTGGGCGAAAGTGCCGCCCCCCCCCAACACTGTTTCTCTTAAATGTCTTTAGACGATCAGATTGCAGTAACAGAGGAAGATGGCCTGATTAAATACAAAATGACATTTTCAAATAATAACTTGATTTATTACGGGAACACAGCTTTCCAAATCAAACTGGCCCTATGTGGAAAAGTAATTGCTCCGTTCATCTGATCGCTGGTTGTGCCGTTAAGCGCTGGCGGTAACTAGCAATCAGTCTTTTACATCACCGCGGGGAGCTCTGGCCCACTTTTCTCTGCATCAGGGTTTTAATTCAGCTTCTCTGGTTAGTTATCTGGACTTTGACTAGGCCACTAAAAAAAAAAAAAAGGTGAATGTGAACTTGCTGGCGTGCTTTGGATAGTTGCCCTGTTTCATGTAGGGCTGTGGCCGTGTCCCCTAGCAGATAAATTTCTGGATTTAGCAGAATATATTGTTTTAGACCAAGGGTGTCAAACAAATTTTTGTTTTGGGCCAAATCAAGAATGCTCTTAAAGGGCCGGTCCGGTTGTGCCAGAATATATTGATAAAACCTGATCACAAACTGTTAAAATATCAATGAATTTTTCAAATTAAACATTATTGAACATATTTTCAGTCCCTCCAGGATTTTGTGATTCTTTTATGATTTTTTTGCAATAAAAAATCAAAGTTTTTGTCGTACTAATTTGGAGATATTTGCAAGATTTGCGCTTATTTGTGTTGATAAATGCGGCATTTTATTACTCGCTGCATAGATCATGGACTACAGTCTAACATCAATTAAAGCTGAGGCAGCTGTTTAGTACAAGTAAGAAAGTTTTTGACAATCTTTAAGAGAAATCTGCAACAAACTCCAAAATATTAGTGCAAAAAAAACGGGCAGGGATTTGTTCATTTCTTGAGAATTTCCATGGAGGGACTGATTTACATAATTTATACAATATTATTTATATATTTTGGCAGTAAACAGATAAAAACTGCACTGATTTTGATTGATAACATAATATTTAAGCACACTTAGTGTTTAGTCTAGAATCTAAAGGGCCACATAAAAAGCTACGGCGGGCCGGATTTGGCCCACGGGCCTCGAGTTTGACACGTGTTTAGAGTTTTGGTAAAGGTGGAGCAGAAATGATGCCAGAAAGGCTTCGCCTCGGGAGGGAAGTGGTGTTTAACACGTGCTGGCTTCCTTTCATGACCTCTTCGATGAGTCTTCAACAGGCTGTTATCAGGCTGGACACTCTTAGGAAAGTTCAACACTGCACCACATTATTTGTAATTGTGGATAACACATCTCATCTTGATTTGCTGGAGTCACAACATTTTAAAAGTAGATTTGTGACCGTTTTTCTTTATTGTTCGCAAAAGGCTGCAAATAATATTTCACAGCACTGCAGGCGTAAGGCAGATGTAGAAGAGCCAATTACCTATAAAGCACTGATTGCATAGAATATACAAACATGTGACCTATATATATATATATATACATATATATATATATATATATATATAGAGAGAGAGAGATCAGAGAGAAGCTTGGTTCCCTCGTTCGTCCCTGGTGTTAAAGTGTGCCTCGGGTGATGCAATCTAAAGGTGGCAGCCTTATTTAAAGGTGTTAATAGAACAGATTGGGTATGCCTAGAGTTTGAATCGCTCCACTCAGGTTTCAGAGAAAGATTAGCGTCAGACGCTTTGCAGAGAAATATTTCACAGACCACAATTAATGTTCGTCTTCTCAGTGACCGTGTAGGACGTAATCACGACTAGTTTAGTCTGCAGTTTTTAATTTTCACTGTTGAAACTCGCATCAGATGGGGTCTTGTGATGTTATATATTTAGTTTTCAGGCAGTTTGCATTAATTTGGAGTTGATTACTACAGAAAATACTCTTTTTTTTCTTCTTTTTTTTTTTTTAGTTATACCATGTATAACATACTGAACTTTATGACTGGTCTGTCCTTTCCACGGATACCCTCATCACATTAATTCGATTAAGTCGATCCCTGTGACAAGTAAAGGGTCTTTAGTGTTAATATTTTCACAGGACCTCACTTTTGAAGTTCTAAACTATCCCTTTAAGATGTCAAATAAATAATAAAACACATATTCAACAAGCGATATTGTTTTAGTGTCGGGAACAGCTGGAAACAAGTTATTAAGACGTTAACTGAGCTTTTTTTTTACTGGCCAAATTTAAACCCTTTTTGTCGAAAGATGACTTCAAAACAGTAATCCAGGCCTTGGTTACAACAAAATAAAGGTAATTCTTCATACCTTGGAGTTAGTAAATCATCCCTATTGTCTCTTCAGTTGATGCAAAATGCTGCTAACACATAGAGGAAAGAGCATGTTACTCCCATTTTGCCCTAACTGCACTGGTTGCTTTTTCATTTTAGAGTTAATTTTAAAACTGTCATTTGTTTTTACTATTTTCCTGTTATTACGTTCACTTATATATATATATATATATATATATATATTTTTTTTTTTTTTTTTTTTTTTTTTTTTTTCCTTTTTTTTTTTTTTTTTAGGGTTTTTTTTTTTGGGTGTTTTTTTTTGTTTTTTTTTT
>CAEGAE010094558.1:0-70456 GCA_903067095.1 Girardinus metallicus | reverse complement strand
TTTGTGTATTTAGGTGAGTTTTGACACTTTGTAGTTTGATATTGTCCGCAGAAAAAGTTTGCGTGGCTGCCGCACATGTTGACGCTAGGGAAAAAGTGTAAGTATATTTACGCAAACTTTTTATACATGCTGACTTGGGCGTAAAATATGGCGTCGCACATTTTTTGTGCACGCACGCTTTATACATGAGGCCCCAGGAGATTTTAAAGAAACAGAGGCTCAATTTCAAGATAGAAACAACTGAAGGTAACATAGTTGCTTAACTGTGCTTTAAAGTTGCACTAGGTGCCTGGAAAATCCCTAACACTGCCCTTTCATGACAAATATTTTCAAGACTGTATAAGATTCTAAATGTCAAGAAAGAAAGCTGAATGTTTCACTGGTAATTCAACACACTGGTACACATAAGAGATGCATATTTTATTAATGTTAAGATATTTTATTTATATTAAGATGTTTGTACTAGAAACTGGACCGAAAGGTGCTTGGTAAGATTTTGTGTTTTCACTGTGCCGTTCACATGCAGTTTGTTCAAACGTAGTACATATCTGACTGGTTGTTTCTTTTTTAAAATAATAACCTGTTGAGTTTGTCAGCAAGAAGCACTTCAGATGCATTCTGGAAACTACTTCGATCAAATGAATGTGTGAATAAGCACTTCATGTGGAAGATGCAATGATGGAGACGTGCTTCACTTCCTGAGGTGCTGGGAACCTTCATGAAATCTCTGAAGTACTTGAACATTTCACCTAAAGCCTGATGGAATAGGATTTCAACAAATAGCATAATGAACACAGAAATGACTCACCTGACAGAATCAGCCTTATTCTGTGGTCAACTTTATTCTCAAGACCTAACTACTCCAGAACACATGAGGTGAGCTGAAGAAGAAGAAAGGACCCAGTACTCTGGATGATCCAGAGGGGCTTTGTGCCATGTGTGCTCAATAATTCCTCTCTCTTTATAGGTCTACATAAAAGTAGATGCCCAGCACTGTGCAGCTTCAAATGCTTGGGTGTCTGAAGTCAACAGGAACTCGGATACTAAATCTAATCAGTTTGTTGTGTGTACCTTGGTTGGAACTCATCTCATTCAGTGAGAACTAGACTCACAAGTCTGACTGAACTGAACCCAATAATTATTGGAATTCCCTAAATTTCCTCTGCCAGGAGAATAAAATCTTATCTTTCCCATCAAATGCACCATTATAGAAGCATTTAGTCATAATGAAAATTAACACAAAGTCTTACTGAAGCAAGTGCATAGAAGCCTCCATTCTAAAAGCCTTGCAGCAACTCAAACCTGTTTCTGAAATCAAAAGGATTCCTTTAAAAATATGCTACATTAATAGAGCTTTAAGATTGGGTTATAATAATTTTTTTTTTGCAAATAATTTCACAGATGCTGTTTAAGACACTGGGAATTGCTACCACTACAGAGAAATGGAGCTGACTTCACTAAGAGCATGTTTCCATTTACTTAGCAACAGCGGCCTCTGTGGTCATGAGTGGTAACTACAGGACTCCTTTGTGATTGTGAGCAGTTTATCAATCAGTCTGGGAGCTGCCAACGCAACGCATAATTTCCACACAGAAATCTGACATTTTGTCACCAAGGCAACAGGCAATTAAATATCTGTGTGTTCATCTGCATGACAACTTGCTTTAGTTTGCAAGATTTTCATTACGCTGTATTATTGGAGTGGCTCAGCTAAAATGAATGCAAAGTATATTATAGGATGAATTATTTCCAGCTCATTTTTTTTCTTGATCACATGATCTCCAAATGAAGACGCTTCTTATACATTCTGTTGAAGGAAGTTTAGTTTCTGTGTTAATGTTTTCAAAGATATATTTATGGATCAAACCAACACCGATTTATTTCTTGTTAAAAAGTAAGCTAAACAGCCAATTTTATTACAAAAATTAAAGGCTATTGAACTTTTTAAACAGCCAGATTTGCCATTCTGTAAACACCACAAAATAAGAGGCACTATGAAATTATTTTAGCCTTTTGTTCTTTTTAGAATAGTTTTAAACTCAGACATAATGGAGGACTTTTCAGAATATGGAGCCCAGACCATCACACCACCACCACGTTTGACTGCCACCATGATGCTTTTTTTTTTTTTTCATCGCTGTTAGTTTTGCATCAGATGTAGCAGGATAGACACCTTCCACCTGCCTACACTTTTTGTTTTTAACACTGACCTTAACTGAGGCACGTGTGACCTGCAGTGCTTTAGCTGTTGTTGAGCCTTCCTGGATGATTCATCAGTGTGCTCTTGGAATAATTTTAAATGGGCCGTCACTTCCTTGAAAGGTTCATATTTTCTCTGCTGTGGTTCCTTGGAGTCCTGGAGCCTTAATAATGGCTTTGCTTTTTTCGGACTGATAGATGTCAGTGAATTTTATGTTGTCACACGGTTCTAAATAAAATAAAACCTTTTATATTTACGCACTGAGCTTGTGATTAATGTCGGGAATGATGACTGAGTTTGAAATAAACAAATGTAGGGATGATTTAAAGGGGAATTTATTAAACCCTATGAACTTGGCACTTTAGACCATATAAAATCTGTAAAATAATACATGCAGGTAGTTAATAAAACAGATGCAGACTCAGATTTTTGTCTAAAAATGTCCATAAACACTTAATTGAAGAAAGATGCCGCAAGCAGAAAACATGTTTCAAATCCAGTTTAATTCAATTCAAAAACTCTTCACAATACATAAATTAGAGGGAAATGAAATGTTATCATGACACATATCAAAGAGTCATTGTGGATGGTGATGCTGTGGGCAGGAAGGATCTAAGCTAGCAGTCAGTCTTGCAGCAAATCTGCTCGCAGTTGTAAATGTCAAAACAAAACAAAAACCTTCTTGCCATTTTTGCCATGGTTACATGTCATAGCAAATGTCTGAAACTAAAATAGTGAGAGCAAAGGTCCAAAATCCAGCATCCAAAACCAGAGTGAATAATTGTCCAAACAATGCCACAGCCAAAGAAATTATGAACAAAAAGAACAAATCAGAGCTAGCATCAAAGAGCTGCTCCAACATGTTGCTACCACGAGTTACACAATTCTACAGTAACTTCATAGAGAACATTTAGCAGCTTTAAAATAACCTTTTGTTAGTAGGTTTATGAGTAGCTCCGACTGGGCAAAGGATCTGAGCTCCATTTGTTACCACCTCACTTGATACTTTAATCTATTTGGCTTTCAAAAACCTTTAGAACCTAAATAATTATATTACTGAAGTGAATACTCTATCCACCAATTATATTCAGCAGCTTGGATGAAGCTGGAGCTGAACTCCACTGAGGCATACAGAACACAGAGGTTTTTTCACACCCTGCTGTGTGTGTGTGAGGAAAACAAATATGATTTCTGTTTAAAACTTGACGATAAATTTCAATGTCGACTGATTATTATAGTTTCTGTGACTGACTCTGAGGAAAAGTCCCACCACCTCTAGCTAACGTACTGTATGAGAAGACATGCTCAACACTGATGCATCACATCTGCACAAAATTCCAGCTTAATCTTAAATTCATTTAATTTGGCTAAAGATTTGTGTTTGCCTGCTTCAGCTTTTCTCCTCTATTCAATAAAACGGTCTCTGTCTTTTCAGCGGTCTTTCTCACTTCCTCTGAACTTTCTGCCAGAATTAGAACCTTGTTTCCTCCCCCGTGTCCGTCTCTAACCGGAGCTAATAAGAATCAATCATGGCCATTACAAACCCTGCTCACTAAATGCATTACCGGGGTCTCTGTATTTCTCAGTTTATACCACATGTCTCTCTCCTGCCTTACTGTGCATGCACAACAGGGGTCGTGGGGAGCCTTTAGGGTGTAGGGGCCGAGGCATTTCCAGGGTCACATCAATGAACAGCTCCTCTGGCTGACATTTAATCACTTGGTCTGAGGCCAGTACTGATTCATTTGCATATATTTTTTCTTGTAAGACACACTCGGACTGATATTCCTAATGATTCAAGTCCTTGTCAGAGATAGAGAGGATTCTGGGTGTTTTTTTCTTTTATTAAAGATTCTTCCGAGCCCCCAGAAGGTGAGGATTTTCTCCATGCGCTTCTGATTTTTGGCTAAATTAGTTCCACAAAAAACTGACCTTAACAATGCTGTCAACTGTTGCTTCACTGCTTGCCAAAAGGAAGGAAGCTGCGTGGTTTTCAATATCTTTTCACAAATAAATTCTGTAAAGTGGTAAAAGCATTTGTATGTTGCCACCTTTCTCTAATGCCATCCATCAATCCACTCATTGTCTTATGCATATGTAGGGCTTGGTTTCAGGAAGATGCAGACTTCCCTCTCCCCAGTCACTTGGGCTCCTTCGGGGGGATCCCAAGGTGTTCCCAGACCAGCTGAGATACACAGTATCTCCATCGTTTCCTGGATTTTCCTCTGGGTCTCCTTCCAGTGGAACATGCCCAGAATAACTCGCCAGAGTCTGCATCAATGAGGCATCCTAACCAGATCCTTACTCTGTGCGTCGTCCAGCAGGGTTGCATTGACCCCGCATGCGCTTTTATAAGCTGTTTCGTGTGTGGTTTCAGGAAATGAAGGTCTGACGAGACAACCGCCACTGCTTCCCCACTGTCCAGCCGTGACATCCAAAACCTTGTGCTAAGCTCCCGGCAGGGATAAACAAAATCCATATCAACCAACTGCTAAACAGTGTTTAATTGTATGCAGTACTTTGTGATGGTTTATTATGTAAAACACAGATGAAATGACAAAATGTGAATCCTTCGATGGCATCCAACTGACTTGATTTCATTTTATACATATGTAAATATCTGTAGAGTAGGTTTGATTGTGTGATCCTTATCCACAACCTTCAGACTTCTTGTATCACCACAGCTGAGGCTGGAGTGTTACTGCACTATCAAACGAATGTAACACCATTCCTGGTTCAAACTCAACAGAAAGTGATATGACAGCGTGATAAGAGAGATGAAGAAGGAGAATTGACCCATTCACAACACAGCAGGAAGTCTGATGGTGCTACCCTGAGCTGATAGGACGGTCGGCACACTTCTGTCATATTACTGTGTGTGTGTGTGTACTTGTCTAACTATCTTATATAGGGCCATTTCTTGGCATATTCACTAACCTTATGAAGACTGTTGGGTCTTGTGAAGACCGAAGCCTGGCCCAAATGCAGAGGACCCCTTGTTCAGTGTTAAGGGTTAGGTTTAGCTGTATGATGTGAATTAGGATTTGGTTAGGGTTAGGGATAGATTTGTAAGGGTGACGTTTAGGGAAAATATTTGAGTTACGCCGAAATACAGCAACTACAATGAATGAAGGCCAAGACAAAGTCCCAGGGCCGGCCCAAGCCTCCATGGGGCCCTAAGTGAAATTTGGTTTTGGGACCCTCTAGTTCTGCTAACAATGTGGACTGGCTGCAATTAGCAGCCTGATCATTAGATCATTCACACACCTGCCATAAACTTATTGCATCTCTGGCACTGCTGTTTATATTATATACATGAAATATATAATGTAAAATACATTTATTGGCCAACTGAGTTATCGACCAGTCGATTTCTGGGCGCCGATTCCCTTAATTCTGGGGGATCATAATTGGCCGATACTTGCATGTGAAGCTAATCTTATCCCCTGATCTTATCTTCATCAGCAAAGTTTTAAAAATCCGCCTCTGTCCTCTTCTGCTCTGCAGTGAGAGGTTTGACTGACAGACCAACCAGGTCAGGTCTGCATGTTTGTAGTTAATAACATTCACCCAACTGTTACCAACACAGTGACTTTTTTGCTGTATTTAGCGACGTTGCAGACAAAAAAGAAATCGTATCAGCCAAAATCAAAATCAGCAGGTCAGACTTTTTAAAGAGGGGTAACCAGGGATCATCCAGAAAACTGCAATCGGTGCAACCCTACACACATAGTCATGACATTCTTTGATTAAATACATTTCTCTTAAGCGTAACTCCAATAGCTAAAAATGTAATTTATACCAGGTGAGTCTTTCTTCCCCTGAGAATGTGGACCGGTACCGGTACCGGACTGATTCTGAGCCTTCAAATGATTTTAACAGACGTTTCACTTAACTTAGAAGTTGAAAAATGATGTTTGTTTTAGCCACAAAATGATTATGCTCAGCAGCAAACAACATTTCCCGACGACAGCATAGAGCAGCTCATCCATGTAGCCTGACTTAAAAACATTTTCCTAGACAATGTCAAACATTGAGAAGTTTTAATTATTGTTATCAAAAGTTATCAAACACGCCATTTTGAAGAAAAAAATACCTCAGAAATATTCAGTGCCAACCATGAGAATCAACTCATTTAAAGTTTAAACTCAGTTTTACACAAACACAAAGACGCTAGCATAAGTGTTGGGCTGTTGAACTGGACCGTTCCAGGTCGCCGTCAAGCTGGCAGCTTTACAAATCTTTTACACTACATTACATTACCAAGACACAGTAAAACAAACCCCTTTTCTATTCTTCCTCTTTCTTTTTTGAGACATTGTTTTGCTTACTTAACTTCTGACCGGAGCTTTGGACGTTTGGATGCAGCTCATGTTACCGGCGAAGCCTGCGATACCTACTGCAGCCACCAGGGTGCCCCGAGAACAATTTTCTTTCTTTTTATCAAGAAAATAATAATTTCTACATACATTATCAAATATATATTATTGTAAAAACAAACCACTTCAGTGTGAAATTGTGTGTTGTTGATATTATAATGACATAGAAATTATTACTTAAAAAATAACATTTGTTCCACTGAGGGGGCCCCATAGTGGCCTTGGGGCCCTAAGCGGCTGCTTAGTTTGCTTATGCCTTGGGGCGGCCCTGCAAAATCCTAATATGGGTAGAAATACAAACTTGTGAGGATGTGTCCTGTACCTATGAAGAAACATAATCGATGTGTTTTATATTTTGATTACAGTTTGTTAGAATGTAAAAAAATACCCATTAAGTGTGGAGTTTGTTAAAGGTTGCTGATGACACTGGTGGATGTGTCTGGTTTCAGGTGTGTGTGTGTGTGTGTGTGATGGTGTGTATGAAATAGGTTTTCATTAGTGAATGAGACTCCAGAGTAGCAGGCAGGAAGTGGCTGATCACTGAGGCTCAGCTCTGCCTCCCTCTCCATATGGTCACAGAAAGCTCTGTCTGCCTTTTCAGGTCTCTGCCGGTGTGAAACCCAGTTGTGTGGAATGGGTGGGAATTAGACCTCATTCAGAGCAGACACACAATTAAAAGATCTGCAGCTTTTACGAGCACTGGACACCGTGTGAATTCTCGAAACATAACTCAAAAATTAGTAGTAGTTTTTTTGTGTTTCTTTTTTTTTTTTTTTTTGTCTGCCATTTTTAGAGGAATTTATTCAAGTAATAATTCTGGAAATCCCAAACAGTAATTTGTACTGTGTTATGAAAAGTTCACATTTATGTTTGTGCTTACAGGGTTAGAGAGCCTAGCTAGAATAGAAAGTGTTGAAAATGAACCAGTTGATTTCTCGGTGTGTCCATAATATTGTCCCAATCTTTTATTTTCACCTTCAAATAAAGAATGTCACTGTGTCATTGTTATTTAACGATTCACAAATGGGGGTGGCCAATTCATAAGCTTTTCTAATCGATCTGTCTTTTCATCTCACGAACTTCCTTTCCTACTTCATAATAAAGTAAAGTCTTCAACATTAATCTATGCTGTGAAGCCTGAATTTTATATCTATCGTGGTTCATTATGAAAGATTACACTTATCAACAGTTTTAGAAGAACGCTTTAAAATTTCAACGCACAAAAATTTGCATTCGAACAAAAATGTTATGAAATGTGGGATCTGAGAGATGAGTTGCAAAGGCAACGGCAATGACACGAAAATGTCATGTGCATTAAAACCAGTCCTGTTTAGTCCGCTTTAACCAGAACTTTTATTCATTTGCTTAGAAAGTCCAGTTCATTTGACAAGCTTTGAATACGTAATTGAAGTTTTTTTTTTTTCATTTCCTCCAGTAGTTCTTGGTGTAGCGCCACCGCAGGCAAGCAGGTGAACAGGTTTTTAAAAAGGTTTGGTTTGCTTGACTCAGTGCAATGTGGAAGAGAACCACAGCAGCTGGAAATGGAACAACAAGTCTACCGGACTATCGGATGTGAAAACACCCTAAGAAAGACTTGGCTTGGATTCTTTTAAGTCACTTTCTCATACCTAAACTGCGTCACTTAACTTAGTGGTGCATGTATTTCAAGCATCATGTTCTTCATGATGCTTGAGTGGGCTGCAGTGTAAATATCTCAGACCGATTATTACAAAAAGATTTTTTCATCCCAGAAAAAAAATCTTCCTCGCCACTGTCAAGCCACTAAGTACAAAATGGTGAATTGCAGACACGAAGAGAGATAATTGCCACTCACGCTGGAAATTTGGCAAGCACCTTCCCCACGAGACCCGGATGAAATGGTGCTTCAACCCCCGAAACTGTCATTCTTAATGAAATGGTAATTACAAACCCAGCGGAACAGCTGAGGGGCCTGCCGAGGCCCACGGAGCCCGACTACAAGAATAAACCTGCTTCAACAACCTGCCGAGAAGAAAGAGAGAGAGGAACGGAGACGGGAGGGGAGAAAGAGAGGCGCTACTACAAGGAATCTGCGATTTATTTCAATCGCAAAACGCAGCACACTATCCGGACTGGAGTATGCAATACATCGGGAGCCCTCATCAATAACACCGGCTGTGTGGAAGGCGGGTGTGGAGGTTGCTTAAAAGCGCCCACACAGCCTGAGTAATTGATTGCTTTGTAAGCGAACGTGTCTTTAACCTTTGGGAGGTCAGGCCCAGTCGGACACCATCAGTCCTGCCCGGGGTTGAACCGCTTCCAGCCGTTTGTCTTCCGCCGCTCCCTCATCTCGGGGGCCGATTTGTCAAGCATGAGATGTTTTGGGTGTTTAGATTACAAGCGAGTTGGGAAAACAAAAGGCAAAATGCCACCCCAAACAAAAGGCCCGAGCCTGGATCTCCCACTGATCTGCGAACCGGGCAGGAGGCCAGCTACCTGGGGTGCTGAAACAGAAAAGGAGGGGCGGTGGAGGAGAGAGGGGTAGAGGGGGGATCTGCTAAAACAGAGCCACAATGAAGCCCCCATCCTGTAAAAACAACAAAAAAAACAACAACCAAAAGAAAAAAAAATAGCCACAGCGGAGCTTGAAGCGGAGCCAGAATGGAGACTGAACAGGAGCCAACGCGAGAGCTGAACGGCAGCCAGGACGGTGACATGAGATAGAGCCGGAATAGCACCTTGAGACGGAGCCAAAATGGCAGCCAGAAACTCGGGCTGATATGGGAGGGAGCCGGCGGGTGGTGGGTGGCGGCGAGGGGGGGTGGCGGCTAACTGTTCTCTTAATGGCAATGCTTCTCATCACTGGAGATTTTAAAGTGTCCCTTTGCAGCCCTCCCAGGTACTTAGGCCTGTCTGTCTGTCAGGCTGTTAGAGAGCAACTAAAGATGATTTATCTGGGAGATTACGGAGGCCAGCGTGTCATCGCTCATGTGATGCCTTGGAGGGACAGGTCAGACACAGGTGCCACTTTTCGGGACCAGCGTTCAAACGCCTTCTTGTTGTTAGAGGGCGTGGAGTCATCTGTAGTCGTCTCGTTTTGATGCACCGCCTAGCAACCGGAGTCCTTTACACTTTCTTTGTATTTTGTTAAGTTACATCTGAAAACTTTAATATATTTAATATGTTTTCAATTACGACCTGTTGCTCTAGAACCACAGGTGGGTCTTTATCAGTGGCGGCTTTTGGTAAAATAGACAAACAGTTAACGATGCCAGTGTAGAAGGCTAGTTTTAGCTCCTCTTCTATGTGAAGATAAGGTTAGAAATGTCATGGGATTTTGTTTTATTTGCTCTTAAAAAAGAAAAAAAAACATGCTGAAAGATAGACATGATGGTGGTAGTGGGATGTTCTGGGCCAGCTTGGCTGATTCAAGAAATGGATGATGGAACCGTGAACTTTGTACTCTACTGTATAATCCTGAAGTGGAATGTCCGTCATTAGGCCAAAGTGTGCTCTGGTTTTTCAACAGGACAGTGATCCAAGTTCAGGATTTGGAGAGGATTACTCAAAGTCTGTCTTTAAATAAGTTGTTGTGGAATGACCTTAAACAGTTGGGTAGCTTCTTTCTACAGCCGGGTCTTTTGTGACTAAATTTTGATTAATTCTTTATTTAGATTTTAACGCGTTACATATAAAAGTCCTGCACAGGAACATTTCTGTTCTGTTCCTGGTATACCCTAAAATCTGACCCACAAGCGACATCCAAAAACAACCATGGACGACTTCTCTTGACCCACTGGGGGACAATTTTTGCTTAAAAAAAAAAAGAACTGATATCACGCTGGAAAAGACTATTGTTGTACAACATGGAGTAGGCCAACCACTGAAGCTTTTCAGGCCTAAAATACAACCTCATTGCAACAAAGGAAAAAAAAAAGTGGTTTTGAATTACAAAGGTTGCTTACTTTGCTGAAATATGTTTTTCAAATACAACGTGATTAATTGTAGGGTCTGTATTTATTTACAGACCCTTAAATTAACTCTTTCAAAAATCTGATTCCCACTATTACTTTTCCATAACCCATAGCTGAAGTCTTAATTTAAAAACCGCTTTTAATGCTTACATTGGTTGCTGTCTGTGTCCAGTACTAAAAAATGTGGGATTCACATGCAGAGTGACAAATCTGTTAGGGGAAAATCCATCTCTACATAACTCTAGGTATTTGTCATATATCGAACATCTAATGACATAAAATTCTAATAACATACATAAGCACTGTTGCGTGTAACTTGACAAAATGGGGAAAAGCTCAGTAGGAATGAGCAAAGCTCTCCAAAATTGCTGAAATTTTGTGACACTTGTGAATTGAGTCTTATTTGCAGATGTGAGATTTTATCACCATAAGCTAAAAGCAGCTTGTTTTTAGCGTGTCTGTGTCAGTGTGTTTTTACAACATATGAGCTACTATGTGCACTTGACAGAAGAGAGAGTGTGTGCCTGCCAGGAGCATCTGTTGCTCTGTTACCATAGATGTGATGTACCTGCCGCTTTGCTGCTTCGCTGAGGAATGTGTGTGTGTTTGTGTGTGTGTATCCTCCCATTCTGTTGTTAGATCTGACAACAACTAACACAAGATTATGTTGCTGTGGAAGGGGGGTTTGGGGTGGGTGGGGGGCAGCCTCTGGAGTTCCAAATCCCACCCTGAACCTTACAGAGAACCTGTCGAAGGCTGCGGAAACGCCGCTCTCTCCTCTTCGCTTACACTCCTCACCTCAGTCCTCTGCCGAGATTTAAGCAACCCCCCCAAATTCTATTTTGACACCGTTCCCTGAAGTGCCGTATATGCTCAGCGTGACACCATGTTCTGCTGCTTCTAGTCGAGGCCTTTATAGTGAGACTCGCTTGTTTCAGCTTTTGGTTTCACAGTAAACTTGTCCTTCACACTATTACAGCTGCTATTTCTGGATTTTTTGACATCCTAAGGATTTATTTTCCCTCTCTCACTTCTCTGTGCCCCATAGGAAAGAAACAAAACTTGAGTCTTAAATCCATTTTCTGCTTTTTTTTTTTTTTTGCTGAAGGTGTCGAGCTTGTTTTGTGTGAGTTGATTTTTGTATTTGCACGCCACATTAGACCTTTAGGTGATTGTTTAATCTCTCACTGGCAGACT
This sequence comes from Girardinus metallicus, assembly GCA_903067095.1. Classification (NCBI taxonomy): domain Eukaryota; kingdom Metazoa; phylum Chordata; class Actinopteri; order Cyprinodontiformes; family Poeciliidae; genus Girardinus; species Girardinus metallicus. The sequence continues at coordinate 58,727 of CAEGAE010094558.1, read as the reverse complement.
TAAAGTGCATGAAAATAGTTCAGTGTTAGCTAAATTGAGGATTGTGTATCTTATTTTTATCTTACAAATGAGTCATCTTTTTTGTACTTGTTTAAATAAGGCTCAGATGACAGATGAATATTATTTTTCATTGCATAATTTCTACAAAAAGCTCTGCAAGAGCCATTTCATATGTTCCCAGCTTATAAATGTAAGCATATTCTTTCTAATATCTGATGAATGAATGATAAAGACATACATTAAAGATCTATTTTTTTGGTCTCTACATTTTTGTTACGATTTCAAGATGAGTCATGTCACAACCTTTTCCACTTTCTCTGTACACTATAATCTGTACAACTGAATCGGAAAACACATATGCTTGATAAAAAATAATAAAAGCAATAAGATAAACCTAAGAAATCCAAATCAAACATAACTTGTATGTTTATTTCTTTTTGTTGTTTTGGGTGATGAGTCAAGCAAAATGGCGAATTTACACAGCCTCCCGCCAATCATTCCCACAAAACTTCAGTCTGGGATTAACATTAATAAATTTAAGTCTTCTTCTGGAGAAGCCAATGTTTTCTAGATTATGATGTTTGCTTTGGATAGTTGTTTTGACAGAATAAAATGGTACCTGGAATGGTTTACTATTCCTTAAACATTGACTAAGACATCAGTTTAAGCTGAAGAAAATTATCTCCAAAACATAATGGTGCCACTGCCGTGCTTCCCTGTGACTAGGCTCTGCTTTTGGGCGATCTGTGGTCAAAAATCAACATATTTTTCCACAGACTTTTGAGAATTTGTTTTGAGAAAGACAGACTTTAATTTCTTCTTCATAAGAAAAATCTTCTGCTAGGGAAAATTTACCTCAGACCTCAGACTTACCTCAGACATATGAAGATTATCACATCTACAACACAGCGATTATTTGCCAGTAATTGCTGCATTTTACGTTAGCATCAGCTTTAGCCTCTGTTTAGCCTCCCTCATCAGTTTTCTGCTTGCCATTTCCTCAGTTTTGGGTGGAGGTCCAGGTTTCTGTTCATTGTTGAACCATATTTCCTCCTATTGATGATGTCCGTTTAATGCCTCGGAAATTTTTCTGCACTCTTTTTTGTAACATTAAGAATGGTAAGTAAGTCTAAATGTGCAGGTTAAAGGTCAAATTGAAGATGGAAGAGGTTTTGAGATGATCTATCTTGATCACTTTTTTATGTCATAAATACCTGGCAGTTTGATAGGAAGGTGAGCCATTTCATATCAACATTATGCACAATAAATAAAACACATAAGTGACAAAATGCTCCAATATTTGCTTAAGTATCTTCTGAGCGTTAAAAATGCAACACGCTTTAGTGAAGGAGAGGAATTGAGCTCAGGAAGAGTTATTTACCTGTGTATTATTTATACTTCTCTGAACTATATCAAAAAAGAAAAGAGCAATTGTGTTTAAGAAAGAGGAAAAAAGTGGAAATATGAAAAATTTATTTTATTGTGAAGATTTTCCACATTTGTCACAGCATATTAAAGCGGCGTATGAGTAGTCTGCTTTGGAAACAAAACATGCTTTTGCTTTTTTCCGCTCTTTGGTTCGCCGACTGAAGATCAAACACAAAACCTTGCAAAAGTTTTTGTACTCCCTCAACTTTTATTTATTTATTAAATTTTTTCAATTTGTGACATAACAGCTTTGAAGTATTTCTTTGGAACTTTATGTGATAAACTAACACATTATTGCAAAGTGGTGGAAAAAGAAAAATCAATAAATCCCGATGCCCTGAAAGAAAATCCTTTATGGCTAATTGGACTCAGAAGTGGACTAAAAAAATGTAGTGTAATATCATCTCAGGATCTACATCACTGATATTTGTATTCATATATTTGATCATCTTTCTTTAATTTGCATCAACGTGCATCATTTTGGAAAACTGAGATTCATTATCACTTCAATGAGCTGACTGAGAGAATCTCATTTTATATTTCATTTGGGCTCAATTTAACATTTATTCTTGTTCATAACAACACAATTTGGGACACTTGCTTTCAAAATGCTTGCTATACATAGCCAAATTTAATAAATTAGATTCAAGTTGATTTCATCTAACATAAACTGTACAAGAATGTGGACCATTGGGCTTGAATCAGTCTTTTTGCCCCATCTATCATAGCACATTAATAGGTAGACCTACACATGAATTGATGCATTGTAGGGTCGATATGTCCACCAAGCAGGAGTCTAATGTTGCTCTCAAAAAGATTTCCCACCTAATTTTCAAATACGTGTTTGTAATCATAATAATTTGAAGCATATTAAAGGTATAGTATTATGTAAAATTGACTTTTTTTTTTTTTTTAGTTTTACATCAGTGATATAATGTGATTCCCTCATCAAAAACTTACCTGGAGTGTTGCCTTGATTCTTTCATGTATGTTTGCGAAATCCTTTAATCCCCCGTGGCAACCATTCACCTGCGCAAAACACCTGAGTGGACCTAGCCCCGCCTTCAAGAGGCCCAATTTCAAGGAATTAAATTACAAAGTCAAATTTCCTTCAAGTCATATTTCATATATACATCATTTACTGAAGGTAACATAGTTACTTGATTGTGCTATAAATTGGCACCATGTGCCTGGAAAGCGCACAACACTGCCCATCTGATATGGGCCTACGAGTTTTCCATAAAATGCAAAGCAAAACACGCATTGATTTAAAAGAAAAAAAATCTTTCCAGTAAAATTCTCAGGATAGACCTGATTCTACTTATTATAAGAGCTTGGATATAAAAAGATGAATACTTGGTGTTGTACTTTTTCATTGTGAGAAAATGATGTTGGTGATCACTTTACCCTGGTCACAAATAAAAAGTCTGCAACAACCAGCCGTGCTGGAGCGGCCAATCGTGTCTGCATCATGCCAGTTATTGCAAGCATGTTTGTTGGCATCTTCCTGAGAACGGTTTCAAGCCACGAGTGTGTGTATGTGTGTGAAATAAGAATAAGTGCATACACACCTAATGCATTTCAGCAAGCTATTTCCAATTGGAACAAGACCATAGATCGTCGGAGGGCAGCAGGTCTCTCGATCCGACTCGCAGCCTCCTGATGGGGTTGTAAAACCGGCCTTGCGTCTCTTGCCCCAGCCACATAGATTAATGAATTATCCGGATTGCCTCTTTTTTCATGGCTGATCCAATTACTCTGTGATTGAGCATGTGGTCTATATATACTACTAGTTAGAGGAGAGAAAGGGACGGGTTGCTTGTGTGTGGAGGGTAATTAAAGAAATGGCCAGGCCACAGACCAACAATACCACTATTACTTAATACTGGAGTAGCTGAGCAGAGATATTGTTTCCTGTAGAAGGGGTGTGTTGGTGTGTGTGTGTGTGTGTGTGTGTGTGTGAAGGGCGTCTATGTGTAGGTAATTGTTGGTTCATTGAGAGAAAGTGCAGCCTGGCGGTGTGAGTGGGTGTGTGCATTAGTTGGAAGAAAGAAAGAAAAAAAGAACTGAAGTCGTCTTGTTGATGATGATAATAACCCCAGTGAGGTGACGAGTGTTAGCTTCATGAGACCATGGACTTTTTGTTTGTTTTTTTTTCTTTTTCTTCTGCAAATGTGCATCAGATAAAACAAATGAATCCCTTTTTTTCCCCCTATAGTTTTCAACTCGGCTGACATAAAAGTGTGGAAATCTTCCGGTGTCCCTTTAATACGAAGCCCCTCCGGAGAAACGTAATAACTCAGCTTTGTCAGAAATGCAACATGTTTATGGTAATTGTGTGTTTGCGCCGGCGCGTTTTGATTGATGGGTCAGCAGATGAACCAGGCTCAACGCAAGGAACGGGGGAGTCAAGGGGGTTGTTGTGCCCTGAGGGACGGTGGGAGAAGCGGAACGCTGCGCCTCCTGCAGGGGGTGCCGTGTCTCCCAGCAGAGGGATGCAGCAGTCAAACAGAGGGGTGCCTGTGTGCTCCCCCCTGCACACAGACACACTCATCACCCCCAGTGCACCCTACTGAGCTATGAGGAGAGTGGATGTGGGGGTGGGGGGGATCCGGCTCTCTTCTAAACCTCTGCTGATGCATAATTCATGTGTAAGTAGCAATTTTGGTATTTTGCTACAGGGGTTTGAAAATAGAAAAAAAATATGAGGAAAGTTTTTCCAAAACAGCATTTACACTCCTCCTCAAACCTTCATAGTTTTACAACTTGAGAACAACGAAAACTGTAAAACAGGATTAAATTTTTTTTAAATAGATTGTCAAACCTACCACTATATAGTGATAGCGGTATGTCTTTACCAGCTCCATCACTCTATTTTTGCCCATTCTTCCTTGCAAAATAGCTAGAGCTCCATCTGATTACACGGTGAGTGTGTGTGTAAATACCTATTTTTAGTCTAGCTACAGATTTTCATTTTTGACACCTGCATATGCTTTACAGTAGATATTGCTGAATGTTAAGGATCATTGTCTTGCTGAAAGGCGAATCTCAGCCACAGTCTCACATCTTTTTGCTTCCTTTATAACGTTTTCTTCCTGGATTGTTCTGTAAATTAAAAGCTTCGCCACAACATGATGCTGCCGCAACCATGTTTCACCGTAGGGATGGTGTACTAAAGGGGCAGCATTATGTGTTTTCCAGCCACATTGTACTTTTGTAGCATAATCAAATATGACTAAAAGAAATTTTACTTCCCAATTTAATTTCATGAAATTGGACCTTTGTCTCTTTAAAAACTCCTGCTCTTTCTGAAACTCTGCCTTCAGGAAGTCATCACAACATGGCTCCTCTGTTAACCCTTTAACAACATTTTTACCAGAAGCAGCCCGCATAATGAGCTCTGCAGTTGAGCAGTTCCACCAGGTGTTTGCTAATTGCTGCTGGCTAGTCTGCAGGGCTGCTCTTCGAGGTGAAAGCTCCAAGGGGGAGGAGCTCAGTCTCATCACGTGTTTTGCGCAGGTGAACGACCAAGGGAGATTCAAGGATTCTCAAACATGAATGAAAGAATCACATCGACAGTCCAGGTATGTTTTTGATGAGGGAATAACATTTGTAACATAATATGAATCTCAAAAAACTAAATTTTACATAGTACTCCCTCTTTAAAATGAAAACTAATCAATAAGTATCTATATTGACTGATATGAAACCGCTTATGTTATGATACGTTTTATTTTAACTGTATCGTCATAGCCCTAGTTTTAATGTTGTATTGCATGTAGATGTAGTAAAGGACAGCCACAGACTACCAGCTCAGTGTTTGTTTTGTCCAGTTTGACAGCGAGCCACTCTGGACCAAAAACCCAAGACTTCAAGTTCTGCCAAACATTTAGCAGAAGTCTTATTCTCACAGCTTCTCCCTCTCCTGCCTGCTCTCTTCTTCTCCCCACAAGGGCAGAGACAAAGGACCGTACCTTGGTGCGCGTCCAACAAAAGCTCTCCGTCCATTTTCATCTTCTTTTGAATCTGAGTTTGAATAACGCGGCGGCCACAAATCAAAACATGTCGGACGCTTTGAGTGAGGTCACGGGTTGTAGATCACCACAGCTTCCAGAGAAAGTCTCCTTGTGTGTGAAACGCGAGGGCACGGCGGTGTGCCGCTTTGACTGATGGCTTTAGAGGGGCTGCTTGGGGCCCGTTGTCCTGGGACTTTAAGTCTGGTGCCCGAGCCAAACCCCTCATTTCCCTCGCCACGATTCCATTAAACTTTTAACTCTTCACAAACTTAATTTCTTGGCATTTTGAGGCTTTTTCTGCTGAGTGTTTCTGCCCGTGTAATTTCAGAGGCTTCAAAAAAAGAAAAGAAAAAATAAACACACAAAAAAAAAATGTAACATTAAAGGGATAAAACCGGGCGGCATCGCAGCGAACCGAGCCGGGCCCCGCGCAGCGCGTCGTTTCACGGTTGCAACAGCACGGGGTCCCAGTGGCGCAGATATAATTAAGACCTCTTCTTAATTACTTAATAAGCCTAATTAGTAACATTTCTGAGCCATAGATTTGGCTGCGAGAGCGATGAAAATCAGAGGAGTATTGAGTCTATTTGTTATTTCATTTAAATCCTAATGTTAATAAAATTAGCGCATTACGATACGACTGAAACAAACCACGCTGGGATTGACCAAAGGGGCTAACGCGGCCTTTTATGCTCCTGATAAGCTTCCAACTAAGAGGCACAAAAGGAGGAAAGGAAACGGGAGGAAAACAAAAGCAAAATTTCTGCCGGGCAGATGACGTGGCATCTTCGGAGTCGCTCGCCGTTTCCGCTCGTCGTCGGGTTTTCTTTACCAGATGTGAAGGCGAGGCGCGTGAATTCGAGAAACTTGAAGCCCACCAATCACGCGCTTGGGTTGCTGCTGCTGCTGCTGCCACATTCCCGGCCATTTAATTAGAAGTTGTTGGTACCACAGAAGGTGTCACCAACCTTTTCAGGCACCGAACAGATGGTGTCCCCCTTTCTATTTTTTTTTTGAGGTCCTGCCAATGCCCACTCTGGCTCCTGGGAAAATGACCTAACTCACAGGCAGCTGCTTAGTGCGGCTTGAATGATTCTTTACAGCCGCTCATATTGGGGGTGGATGAGTGGGGGGTGACTGCAGGATGTACCACTGAAAACAAGGAGTGAGATGGTTATAGCATGTTCCCTGGGATGCTGCAAAAAAAAAAAAAAAAAAAAAGAAAACAAAAATCTGTTTTGGGGGCCGTGTACCGGTTGTTTAAATCTGTGTTTTGGGGCAAAGACGAAGCAAAGAGCTCAACCCCTAAAGAGATCTAGACTCCTCCGTGTTCCGGCCGCGTTTATGCCCACAGTTCCTTCGCTTTGGGCAGATGGTGTGAATATCAACCGAGAAAGGAGCCGAGAAGGTACGGCCGAACAAAAACAAAAAAAAAAAAGAAAAGTTAAAGGGGTTCCGCCACAGTTACAAAGAGGCCACATGGAGAGGTGCGGGTGTGGGGGATTGGGGTGTGCGCTAACAGATAATAAGAAAAAGGGAGTAAGAGTTTGCGAGGGGGCAATTGCAGTCGAGGAGCGAGAGTGGAAGGAGAAAACTGGAGAGCCGTAGGTTTGATATCCAAGGTGGGGGTTGTGAGAGTGGAGCGAGGGGATCTGGGGGGGTTAACATGCTTCGTGCTGCGTGGACAGAAGATTGGCCGTCGCCCCGTTGTCAGCTTGGCTCAGCCTCCATCCGACTACGCAGGAGGTGGAGAAAGAACAAGTTGAGAATTGGAAGGCTGTGATTTCTGACTAATTACTTGATCTGCGGCAGATTATGTGGGTTTGATTGAAAGTAACATTTTATGGCGCTACCACCGGTCGCTTGCATACTGAGGATAAATTTTACAATCTGTTTTTGGAACCACTCGACTGTATAACAAGCAGTTATCTGTTCATGCGGGTTTACGACCTGCACACTTTTGTAGTTAAAGGGCCGGTATTATTTATTTTCCAGCCACTTAGTGCCACCTTATAGTGTAATCAAAGTAACTATGTTAACTTCATTTATTATAAAAAATACTCTACATATCAAATTTGGCTTTGTAGTTTAATGTCTTGAAATTGGGCCTCTTTAAAAACTCCTGCTCTTTCTGAAACTCCACCTTCACTAAGTCATCACAACATCAATCTTCTATTAACCCTTTAACGACATTTTTACCAGCGTTTCACTAAGAAGTAGCTCCTATAATGAACACAGCAGACGCTCAGTTCCACCAGGTGTTTGCTAATTGCTGCTGGCTAGTTTGTAGGAGCTGAGTGGGGAAGTCATGAGAAAGGGCTGCTCTGTCAGATGGAAGCTGAAAAGTTTGGATATTGCAGCTCTGAGGAGGAGCTTCGTCCTCGAAGGAGGGGCTAGGCCGCACCAGGCGTTTTGGACAGCTGAATGGTTGCCATGGGAGATAAAAGGATTTATCAATCATAATGAAAGAATTAAGGCAAAGCTCAAAGTATATTTTTGGTGAGGGGAAAAACATTATAACAAGTAAATTTTACATAACACTGCCCCTGTAAGCTTACCCATAGGGTTCGCACTTAATTCAGTTTCCTGCCCTTCGATGTCGACGACGCGACAGAAAAAGCCCCGGGAACTCCCTGAAAAGCGCCTCGGCTCAGTGGTGCGGCTCCATCGACGTGGCAGGAAACATAAAATCTGTCGTTTTCATCACGTTCCATCTTGGGTAAACTTGTTTCCTGCAGCTTTCTCTATTAGTTATCTGTTCATGCGGGTTTACGACCGTGGAGCAAGCCCTATCGATCAGCAGGAGCTGTGGGATTTAATGGGTGCAGTGCTCCCGCTTAAGGATACAGGCTCAGGAGTGTATATTTAATCACTTAAAGGGATGAGGGTGGTGAGCATCGGTCACCAGCAGTCTCTTTTATGAGAAGTCAGGTATTGGTCCGCCCCACGCTGTGAAATATCTGCTGGGGAAGAGTTATTATTGTTTCTGCAGCCAACAAAAATGATCTCAGACAGAGATCCAGACATACGGGTCAAAAGTGATTTCAACTCCAAATCCTTATCAAAAACCGAAATGTTCTCAATAGTAGTGATTTAGTGTGATGGTACATGGCTTCTAAAATAAAAAGAAATACATTTATTTGTGAACCTTCAAAGAAAACCTGCATTCGTTCTGAGATTAAATTACACTTAGATGGGTGGACTCTCTTTAATTGGTTGTACTGGATTTTATTTTAAGGGCATCGGGGTCAAATGGGTTGAATGCAAATGCACACCTTTTTCTGGCATACTTTTATTTGTAAAGCAGATTTTTCAAAAGAGGGTAATGAGCTTCATAACAAGTCATGTTATTTCCTCATCAAAAATATACCCGGAATGTTGCTTTCATTCATTCATGCTTGTTTGAGAAATCCTTGAATCTCCCGTAGCAACCAGTCTGGAGTGCCTTACCCCCTTCTCCTGCTACATGTCATCTATTTCCCCCAAAGCTCCACCTTTTAGGTTCAGACCCCACCCCCACAGGTAACCCCTCCCCAGTGCCATCCCCACACAGCTCCTCCAGACTAGCGGCAGCAGCAATTAGTAAATACCTGGTGGAACTGTGGGTCTGCTGAGCTCCTCATACAAACTACATTGGATGCAGTTGTGATGACGTGCTGAAGGGGGAGCGTCTGAAAGGGTAGGAGCTTCTTAAAGGGACAGGGCCAATTTTCAATCATCAAATATGCCATGATGGTCAAGTCAAAAATGGTTTAAGTTGTTTTTGATATATACAGCTTTTTCATAACAACTGAAGTTAACATAGTTAGTTGATTCTGCTACAAAATGCTAAGAGTATGTATTATTTCACTACAACTTCCTGCTACAGGACTATGATTTGTTTTTGATTTCCCTGAAAAATTCTGAAAAAATCCCATTTAAGTTTGTGGCTGAAAGAAGTCAAATTTAAAAAAGTTCATAATGAACACTTTTGCAAGGCAGCTACTTGTTAGCAATGTGAGTTTCTAAGCAGTGTGTGTGAGGCATAATGTTTAGGGTTTTATAATGTAATCGGTTGCTGTCAATCTAAGACGCCATGCACTGATGTCAAATATTGAGTTTCTATTTGATTAAAAAAAAGAAAATATCATTCCATACTGATTTTGTATCTTCTGGCATCACTGGTATGACGAAAACACAAAACAAGAAAGGAAATCTTTGACAAAATCAAAGTCTACACTGCAAAAAGTATTTTTGTCTAGTTTCTAGTGCACATATGTTTAATTTAGTCTTATTTAAAGTGTACTACTTTACAAATAGCTTTTCAGCAAGACATATGACATATGTTTTTACTCAGTAATTCATCTCAAAAAAGTAAATTTTACATAGTACTGCCTCTTTAAAATGAAAACTAATCAATCAAAAAGTACTGGTTCCTTTGGCTGATTATTTCACTTGCAACAAGATATTTTACAGTATTATGAGTGAAATAATATGCCGATGAAACTAGTACTTTTTTATCACTACTAAATAATTATTGACTTAAAATAAGTTTCTGTGTCTTGCAGAAAAGTGACTTACACGTTAATTTTGTCTTATTTCAAGTGTACCAATATATTTGCACTAGATTTTGTGTTTTTGCAATAGATTATTTTGCTTTCCATTTCCCTGGTTTAATGGCATCATAATGTTGCCGCCGCCATGTTTGACAGTAATGTTTGTGGTCATAGTCAAAACTTTTATCTTTTTTTTTTTGTTGTTGTTGTTGTGATTTTGCTTTAGCTGGTCATATTCTGGAGCTAACATGTGATTCCCGTCCTTCTGGGCACAGAGCCACTTAAGGTGTGTGTGAGCTCTTTCTACTCTCCCCAGCAATTAAATCTTCTGTGGCATCCCCAACGGTGTGTGGAGAAATACAAGATGGGAGATAAGACAACATGTGAAAAAGAATTTGTTGACTTCGTCTTTCGTGGCCACGTAAAGTGAGAACAAATAAAAGTGCCGCGATCTAGCCCAGTGAACCTTCTTAATCAAATTTATTGTGACTCGTTTCATTAGTAGCAGCTAATGAAACGATGAAATTCAGAATTCATTTACGTGTAACGCGAAGAGTGTCACAAATATAAAAAAAGAAAAAAGCATGGCTACGCCTCCAGGTTCATCAAATGAATAAGTAATTAGATGCCCAACTTTTGGACCGGTCTTGCATGTGAAACCTGAAATTCTCTGTTTACATTGCAGCGTCAGTGCCAGATTTCCTTTGTTTTAACTGTTTGTGGTGGCGAGAAATAAACTGATGGCTGCTATGACGAACGCTCTGAGCTGTGAAAGTTTTGTTTTCATATTTCACTTGAAACACGGAACAATTGCTGTGTGGTATTTTTTCAGGTAGTTGCTTTATACCAGGGGTGATCAAGTCCAGTCCCTGAGAGCCACCATCCTGCAACTTCACTACAAAAACATAAAATCTGCCAAAGTAGTTTTGGTCGCGTTTCTAGTGCCATTATGTTAGTACACTTAAAATAAGATGAAAGTAACTTTTCAGCAAGATATAAAGGCTTGTTTTGGGTAAATAATTCCTTAATATTGGAGGAAAAGTGCTTGTTCTATTTCCAGATTATTTCACTTATAACAAGACAATTTCCCCATGTTATAAGTTAATTTATCTGCCTATAGAACAAGCACTGTGTCATCAATAGTAAGGAATTATTTACTTAAAACAAGCCTCTATTTCTTCGTAAAAAGTTTCTCGTAAGCGTTAGTTCTTCTCTTATTTCAACCTTATTAAGATATTTGTACTAGAAACTAGACCAAACTACATGGTAGGATTCTGTGTGTGTACAGTGTTTCAGATGCATCCCTGCTCCAACACACCTGAATCAAATGAATAGTTTGTTACCAGGCCAGTTCAGAGCTGAATGACTGCTGCTGAGAGAGTTCAGCTATTTGATCCCGGTCTTTTGGGGTAAGGATGAATGTAAAAGTTGCAGGACGGTTCGTTAATAGAACCCCTCTTCTTCTGTTCGTACGCCTGTTGTATCTCCTCCCTCTTTATCAAACCCCAAATGCCCTTGAACGTCACTCACTCCAACCCTGCACACCAGTCTGCCTAATATTATTATGTCGGGACCTACATGCTACAAGCCATTGGTGGTGATAGCGCCTGATTAGATTGTGTCCATTGATTGGCCGGTGTGCTGTTCGGCTGGCGGCGGTGTGTGCCGCAGCTCCTCCTTAGATGCACTGACAGTCTGAGTCAGAGGAGATAGAGCCCCATGCAGGGGGACTGATTGAGTTATTGATCAGCGCTCATCTTCCTCCCCCCCTCCCCCCCCGTCCCAGTCTTTCTCTCCAAGAAACCCCTTCATCAGGATAATGAATTTCACTTATTGTAGATTAACGACACAAGGTCTGAATGGGAATAATGGTGGAAATTAGCAGATTGTTAACCCCTGTGATTTAAAAAAAGAAAGGAGAGAGAGAGAGGGTTTGGAGGGAGGGAGGGAAGATGGAGACCCTTACTTGAGGAGTGCTACTTCAGGGAAAGAGCATGAATGTGGCCGATTTGGCAGATTACAAGGGAGAAATTTCAGATGCTGATGTCATAGTAGAATGAACGGCTGAACCCGAGTGATGATGAAGAGCGGAGGAGAGTTTCAAAGAAACGCCGTGTCTCTTGGAGATATAGGGCAAAGCGGGAAAATGATTGAAGATTATTCCGAAGTGGTGATTAGCAGAGTGGAAATGAGCAGCATGATGGGCAGTGGTCACACAGTCACCAGGCAGAGGCGCAGCTTAAAGGTCGGCCATTGTGTCGCCAGCATCAAAATTGGGCTGGTAAAGAATGAATAATGAGGCTTGATTACGGTCAGTGAGATGGAACATTGCTTCGAATCAATCCTCCAGACAATTGCAGGCAGCACAAACAGCAGCCCTCAGCCACGGCCCAGGCAGCAGGAAGCGATTGTGTCAGAGGACGACGTCTCCTTCATCAATAACTTGTTGCCTCGGCCGTGTTGTCCTCCTGCTGCTAACATGTTCTGGTCTGATACTGAACATAAAATTATCAGGGGACTCAATGTATGATTAAAACCACTTTGGGACTTTAATTACGTAACTAAGTGGTTCTTTTGCTAAGGTTGTACTATTATGCAATTTTTGGTTTTTATAAAACATAAATTGGATGCTCAAATATATACACACACTTTCACTAATACATTGTTAGATGTTCTTGTTTGTTTGGTTTTTTTTGCCATGACAAACCACATACCTTTCTACGGAGCCCTCCAAGGGACATGGGGAAAGATGTTTCTTTTGCGTTCCCTTGCAATATGCTTACTGCAATATTTGCTGGTCTACTTTGTGTACAGTCACAAAGGTCAATTTAAAATTTTAAATATATACACATTTAAAGAGCCTCAGTGAAAACGTGTTTATTCTTAACTCCTTGGTGCAAAAGATCGATTGAAAATCGATTTATTCTCTGCATGTTTATGTCTGTTTGTGTCAGGTTGAGATGGAATTGCTCATGTCCCTTTAAACCATTCAGACCAACACAAAAAGAGACACAATCAAAACTGTCAGAAGACCTAATAACTCAGAAATAGTCCAAATAGTTTGGATGTATTTTTTTTTCTTTCTTTTCTACTTACGGAAAGTTTCTGTTTATGTCATAGGTTTGTGGTGCATTTCTAACCCCCCAAAAAAAGATATAAAACTTCAGATATTTCACAAGACATTAACATACATGGAAAAACCTGACGAAAACCTTATATGACAGCAGAAGATGATGGCCACCGTAAGAAAGGCTTCCAGTATTCAATTATGCCGCATGAACTGATCAGCATATTACTGCGAGAGAATGCAAAACCTTTTGCGAGGGAATGTAAACGGGAGAAAAAAAAATCCTCTATGTCCCCATGAGGCCTCCGTACCTTTCAACCCAACAACATGCTTTTGGCGTAATTCTGGTCGGACACCTGACCGCTCCTTCTGTCAGAACTTGCTTAGTCTATTTAATTGTTGATGTAATGACACTAAAATGGTTTTTAGTCATAGTCCACACATTTTCAAACTGATGCTTTATTTTTGGGTCGTTGTGTGTTGAAACACCGACCTGTGACTAACTTACAACTTACAAATTGATTTTATTCACAATCCCAATATCCTTCTTGTCTGACCATAAAACCTCTTCCCATAAAATTTCAGTCAAGCTTTGTTGTTATTTTTGTTTTGTTTTGTTTTTTTCTGTCCAATACTCTCTCTCTCTCTCTCCGCCATTGTAGAACTGTGACCAGGCCAGTGAAACTGGTGTTCCAGCAAATTCCAGTTGCTTTCAGGAAAACCTTAAACTTTGCTGGTTGCTGTGTCAACAAAATTCAAATGATGTTATTCATGCATGACAAATGAATTTAAAAATGAGCCCAAATTCATCAACATCTTTGTTCTTACTGGAGGTAATACTGATGTTTTGTAGTGGTCCTGTATAGGACCACTACAAAACACTCCTGTATAGGGGAGCTCCTGTATAGGGGAGCTAAATATTAGGGTGATGGAAGGAGGCCTGCCAACAAAGACTTGGAGAGGAATTATGAAAATATGAGAGGAGACAAGATGGCCAGACACTATAAGAAAGGGTTGATTGTTATTAGAATAAAGATTGAGCCATTCAGGAGGATATTAGAAATATTTGACTTGCAATTTTTAATAAAATCTAAAACAACAATCCTCTCCGTTTTGTTACCCTTTGACAGAAACACCAATTCCAATTAGAAATAAACAGACGTAACTGTACTTTCCTGACCAGAGCTTGAATGCAAGTTTTTTGCATGTTATGCTATATCTCACACACTGACAGAGCATCCCTCCCACCTGTTGTAGGTATGGGTTTGGAGTGTTGGACGCTGGGCTGATGGTGCAGCACGCTGCGCTGTTCCAGGGAGCTACTCCACAGAGGAAATGCAAGCAAGAGGTCGCATTTAATCCTGCCAGGTACAGAAACCTCTTTGAAATTATTATTATTATTATTAGTAGTAGTAGTAGTAGTATTGTTGTTCTTGTTTTTGTAGATCCTTCTCTGCTGGAGGCCAAGTGAGCATCAGCATCAAATCTGATGCCTGCCGAGGGAGAGCTAATGAAGTCAACACTTTGGAACATGTGCAGGTATGCAGTCTAAAAATATCTTATCAACAGATTTAGTAGAAAAGGTGCAACTTTTTGTGCTAGAGTTCAATTGTACTCTACAGCCAAGTTAGTTCAGGTTTACGGTGCAAACAAGCACCCAACAGAAATGTTTGAAAACGTCAAACTAAAACTGAACTTTTAATGACCACTACTGTCTAAACATTGTTCAGTCCCACCATGACGAGTGTCTTTAGGAAAGCTCTGTTTTTGAATCCATCTTTTTTTTTTTTTTGAAAGCATGATTTAGTTTTAAATTTTGATGAAACACTTGCATTGTTACCTTCATTTAACTATCTAAATTGTTGTTGTGTGTTTTGTTTGCTGCACACACCTGATTAATATTTAATTCTACCAATACACTAAATCTTCAGTGGAGATTGAATCGTTTTAGGTGCGACTGTATGAGGTTAAGTTTTCCGTTTTTTACAGATTCAACAAATGGGATGTAAAAGTAAAATCGGGGAAGTTTAAAGGGCCAAGCGCATGGATTTTGTTCTCTTTGACAGTTTTCCCTTTATCTTACCTCTAAGCCTAGATAAGTAAACCCTGATGCAGTTTCTGTGAGAATGATATGGAAGATAAGATCAGATTGGTTTCAGTCTCATCGTCCAAGTCTCAGCAAGAAGTGAAAATAAAGTTTGTTTTCCAAAAACGGGAAACCTTTACTCTGAAGTAGAGAAAGGGACATTTGTCTATTTGGCATGTCCTCACAGTGCTTTGTAGAAGTATCCGCCCCCTCCTTTAACTATTCTTTGCATTTTGTCATCTTACAACTTACAACGTCTTAGTACTTTGTAGATCCACTTTTCATTACAATATTTTGGGACGTGCTTGCCAGCTTTTTCCACACATGCAGTGAAACGTCACCACATTCGTCTTTTCCTGCTAGCTGAAGTTTAGTCAGCTAGATAGGGAGCATCTGCAAACATCAATCTTCAACTATTACCAAAGATTTTCAAGCTGTTTTAGGTCTGGATCCTGCACATGACTGTGCTTTGATCAAAGCCATTCCTTTGTGGCGTGGCTTCACTGCTCACTGCTGTCCTGGTGGAAAATGAAACACTGTGTGTTAAAATATGCAATACCGCTGTTAGTCTGCAAAATAAAATCATAATAATATAAGCATGCAAGTTGTGGATTAATGAGTTGATTGATTTTATTGATCGACTAACGATTAACTGATAAGTGGCCATTTTCTTAAAAACCTGAATTTTCTCATTCCAAAGAGAGTCGGCCATCCTTCCTTGACATAAAAGGCTACATTTTTTATAATATGCCGACTTTTAAAAAAAATAAAAGGTCATTAAATTTTAACATTATTTTATGTCAGCTCTGTGAAATTCTGACTGAATAAACAGAAAATGATTGTTCTCTCACATTACTAAACTTAGACATATTTATATATCACAAAGCAGGAACCTCTTCGGTTGCTGAATAGAAAAATAAAGATAAAAAGAATAAAACATGTGAAACACTTAATCCCCCATGAACAGAGAAATACTCATCCAGAAGTGCCATCTGTGGTTGCTCTTGAAGGAATGTTAAAACTTTGCTCTATAAGTTGCATTAGCTCACGACAGGCTTCAACGTCAACGTTGCTTATTGGCATCATGTTTTCTTTCTCATCATGTTACATTTTTTTCTGTAGTTTTTCTTTTTTCCAAATCAACTGGAGGACATTGTCAAGTGTTTTATATTCCGAAACAGAACGGCATAAGGTGCATTTTGCATCCCATGCTGGCCTCTTTTTAGACGGTTTCACTTTCCCGTTTTGGTATACCCCCGCCATCTTTATTTCTGTATCATCTGGCTCTGCTTAAGGATAAAAACTACAGCATTACAAGAGAAGGTCTTATTAATCGATTAGAACTCATTTTAATGCAGTAAGACATTTATCGCCAATGAATCATAAGTCAATTAATCGTTTGCATCATATTAATACTGTATCAAAACCTTTAAAAGCGCAAGAGGGTTTGGAATACTCTTGTAAGTTGCTGTGCGTCTCTGTTTGCCGTTGGTGTCCGTGTTGTGCTGCAGACGCTGCGTGTTCCCGTTGCCCTTGAAAACGTGCAAATCAAGCAGAATTAGTTTCCATTTCGAACTTCTGCAAGCAGCCAGGGAGGCTTGTCATACAAATAGTTTTCCAGTGTCTCTGTCATGCGCCGTATCTGAGAATAGAAAATGTAGAGGGGATATAAAAAAAAGAAAAAAAGAATCCCACTGTGATGTGTAATGTGTTGGCAGTGTCATTTGCAGAAAATGGCAAAACTGTGTTTTCTTGAGTACCGCCACATACATGCAAATGTGTTTATATTTGATTGTGACAGCAGGCATACGTGTCTGTTGGTGCACATTTGAGTTTGAGCGAGTTATCTGTGTTTGTGAGTTTGTGTACTTGTGAAATAGCAGAGAGAGAGGGAGAGGGAGAGAGGGAGTGTGTCAGCATGTAAATTGAAAAGGCTTCATCTTTGCGGCTCTGCTCCCTGGCAGAAAGCGTGGGTCAGGCCATCGCCGCGAGGTGTGATTGATGGACGTGTTGCCGTGGTAACATGCCGTAAACAGGAGCAGGCTGTCAGTCTTTTTGCAGCTTGGCGGCTTTCTCTGCGATGTGCCATTGTCACACCAGATGTGCAGCTTGTGATGAACAGGGACAGGGAGGGTGTTTACCGGGTGGTGGTAGAGCGGGGTGCGGGGAGAATTGGGGGTGGGGGGTGCAAGGCGGGTGGGGGCTCAGGGGGAGAGTGAGTGCTTATCTAAATCATTTAGCTGATATTCCCCTCAGCTGTTTCTCTGTGCTTTTTCTTTCTCCTCCACTCTCTACCTTTGCTTTTTATTTATTTATTTTTTTCCTGCATCTCTTTGGGGGGGTGGGGAGGGTTATGGACAGATCATTGCCATGTCCATCTGTTCGGCACATTCAGGATGACAGACAGGAGCAGCTGGATCTGGATGTAAATTCACCGGCAGAGTGCATGGTGGTGCTTCGGTTTGGAGACTACATGGGCTGTACTGTTTACAGATGTGTGTTTGTTAGAAACTGAAACCAAAAGGATTGAGATCAGGTTTATGCTCGCGTGAAACCACACAGGGACGAGATGATCAGCTTGTCCTGAGAGAGAAGTGGAAAAGTGAACTGGACTCATTGTGTGTATAGCTTCTGCTTGTCAAGCATGTTTGGAAAATATAAAAAAAAAACCCTGTTATGTATTTTACCTGTTTTGAGATGAAAAATCAGACATGAGAGTAAATTATAAAGTACAACTTCCAACGTGTTAAAGGGGCAGTGATGATTCTGTAAAATCAACTTTTTGAACTTTACATCATGTTCTAATGTTGTTCTCTCATCAAAAACATACCTGGAGTGTTGCCTTGATTATTTCATGCACGTTTGAGAACGCCTTTAATCTCCCATGGCAACCATTCAGCTGTGCAAAACGCTTGAGAAGACTGAGCACCGCCTTCAAGGATGAAGCTCCTCCTCAGAGCTACAGTATCCGAGTTTTCGACTAACAGGGTTACAGCCAATTAGTGCCAAGGAAAATGAAATGCGCTCCTGGATTGGCCGTTGTGCAAATGCCAGCCAACAGTGGGTCAAGTAGCATTGTTCCAAAGTATTTCAGTTTCCAAACCTGCATTATTGTTTGAGTATTTTGGATATGTTCTGTAAAAAAAAATTAGTAAATGTGAATTTGAAGACATGTTCTACAGAAAAATTTAAAAAATGGGTGAATCCATGAATACTGAGTCGCAAATTAGCAAGAACTCACTGTAAACCTCAGATTTTTACTGATGCAAAACACAGATATAGTATATAACAATTTGCATAACATTTAGAAGTAGTTGGCCTTTGCTGGGAAACTTTTCAAATATAAGTCTTGAAGAACATCTCCTAAGCTTAATTTCTGACATCCTACAGCTCCGTGTGTCATTTCTAAATAATGTCTCTGTTCTCCACTTGCTCCTTGCATCTCCTTCTAGGTGAGAGTGAGTATTTCGGCGCCGTGTCGCGGCGACCTCTCCATAAGTCTGGAGTCTCCGGGCGGCACACTGTCTCTGCTGCTGGACACCCGGCCCAACGACGCCTCGGCTGCTGGCCTGAAGAACTGGACCCTGATGACGTTGCACTGCTGGGGCGAGCAGCCGCGAGGCCTGTGGACCCTGAAGGTCAGAGAAAGCCTTTCTCCCTCTCAGCTCTACTGATTCATACGTTTAACACATCGTTTCTAGTTAGTTTTCAACGTCACACAGCTGATGTCAGATGGTAAACGAAGGACGAAAACCACAATATTACTGCTTTTCGCTCTCAACTCTAGTGCTGCCATTTTCATTATTTACCAAAATTGCACCTTTTTTCACATTTTTTGACATCACAACAGCAAGCTCCAGTACATTTTATTTGGATTTTGCAGGATAGGCCAGGTGGTTTTTCTATAAGGGCCAAAAAGCATGCAAACCAGAGAAAATGTGTTTTTTAATAAAAACAGAAAAACACAGGATTTTAGAGGAAGCAAATTACCTGAGTCTGAGATAGCAGAACAAAAATGCATCCACCTGTCTGCTTGAATTAGATCAAAGCCTCTTCATTCTAAAGTGGTCCAGTCAAAGTTTTGACTTAAATCCAATTGAGAGTCTTTAGAAATGCTGGAAATTTGCTGTGCCAGGATGCTCTCCGTCCAGTCTGATTGAGAAGAATGGAAAAGACATAAAGACATCCTGCGTATTGTTTCCTGCTTCCTGTCTCTGTGGTGGTTGATTATACAAATCCTATTAAAATAAGCCAAAGTTTGTCAAGACCGGCATGATGTGTCTGGCGTCTTTCTGGAATATCGTCTCTCGTGATACAGAAATGAATTCAGACGCTTCACGCCGTCCTCTCCCGGTTGTTGCGGCGTACAGAAGTTTAAAAATAGCTCTGCTCTGCTTGCTTCAGTTCATTTTGCAATAGCAAAGTGAATCATCCTCTACTTTCATCTCCGAGCTTCAGCCAAGCATGGCAATCTTCATTTTCCTTCCCGCGCTCTTCTCTTCTCTTCTTCTTCCTCTTCTCTTTTTTTCATCTTCTTCTTCTTCGGCTCTCATAGATGTGCTGATGTTTGATATGGAGGAAGGAGCTAAAATGGAAAGGGAAATTAGGACTGGAAGGTTAAGTAACCTTGGCCGCGTTTGACAGACACAATGCTGTCTGATTACAATCCGCTCTCACAGACGGCAGTGTTGAGGTCATTTACTGTATATATGTGGGTGGTGGTGTTGGGGGTTTACCGTGTAGAAATGTAACGCAAGTTTTGTGTGTGTGTGCAAATAGGCGTCAGCACTTGTAAACAGTTGGAGGTTGCTAAATAAAAAGCTGTGAAGATGAGAGACATCCACCTTCTGTCCTCCACCACCTACCTCTCCCTGCAAACAAGCGCACACGCTCTTTCCCTCCGTCTCTTCCTGTCTGTCGCCGTGTCTCGCCTCCGTCCTCCTGTAGATTTACTGTCCCTTCTGTGACCAATTACCAGCGCCTGGCGTGTCACGGGGATGGGAAGGAGGCGCCGTCATTACGGGAGAGGGTGGGGCGGGGGTCTAGACGCTCACAAAACGAATTAACAGTCGCATCTGATCTGGACACACCGTCATGTACGCACAACCAACTCAGGCCTGATCAGAGTCTTAAGTGAATGAGAAATTAAACAATTTTTCCTAAGCTGCACGCTTAGTACTGTTAAAGTTACACTGGTTTTCATTAAAGAGATAGTATCATGTAAAATTGATGTTTTTAAGTTTTATAACATGTTATAATGTCGTTCCCTCATCAAAAACATACCTGGAGTTTTGCTTTCATTCTTTCATGCATGTTTGAGAAATCCTCTAATCTCCCATGGCAACTGTTCAGCTGTGCAAAAACCTGGGTGGACCTAGCTTCGCCTTCGTGGCACAGCTCCTCCTTGGAGCTTCACTTTCTGAGCTTCCGCCTCACAAAGCAGCCCTCTTTTTCAACTCCCTAACTCAGCTCCTTCAGACTAGCCAGCAGCAATTAGCAAACACTTAGTGAAACCGAACAGCTGCTGAGCTCATTATAGGAGCTACTTCTCAGTGCAATACTGGTAAAGACGTTAAAGGGTTAATAGAGGAGTCATGTTGTGATGACTTCCTGAAGGCGGAGTTTCAGAAAGAGCAGGAGCTTCTTAAAGAGACAGAGGCCTGTTAAATTACAAAGTCAATTTTCTTATAAGTCATTTTGGATATACGTAGCATTTTTACAACAACTAAAGATTTCAAAGTTACTTGACTTTACTAAAAGAAATGGCAGTATGCGCCTGGAAAAACACATAAAATAAATTTTTTTGCTACTGCAAAAGAGTTAGATAAGCAGAAATGCCAATTAAATCTACAAGGACACTAGCCAGGTAAAAACCAGACCTTTGTTCTACTATTTGTTTCGTACAGATGGTTTGCACTCATGGCTATTGAGAAGCGCTTTCTTACTGGAAGCATGGACTTTAGCCTATTGCTGACGTTAGTGCTGTAAACAACCATCCTCCACAAGAGAAGGCTGAGCTAAACGAAATCCCTAGTGTTAAGTCAATATTTGGAAGTGTGACCAACACAGACTGAACAGCTTCATTCACTTCCTCCACAAAACAAAAGGCAGATTAAAGTTCTAAAATGCATAAAATGGACTTTATTGCTCAATTTTCTGTTGCTGACTGGCCCGGTTTAAATTCTCCCAGAGAAATCGAGCTCAGTGGGAGAAATCCCCAGCGGAGCAGAGGAGAGAGATGGGAATCTAGTGGAATTGAGTTGGAAGGCAATGGCCATAAAGACAGACATAAAGAGATGGCAAAGGTAATATAATAGTAGATGTAGAGAGTGAAGGGTAAACCATAAAATGTGTGCTCAGGAATGAGACTTTAACTTGACTATCAGCTAGATTAAAATTTTGAAACTCAAGGGCAGCACAGACTAGGCGTGGTAGGAGTGTGCTAAAAGACAGGAAGGGGGTCCGGAAAGAGTCTATATTGATTCGCCAAAAGGTGGCAATTGTTAAAGAGCACAGTGGTTGTGTTGGAATAAAAAAAAAGAAAAAAAACGAGAGCGAGACTGAAGTGAAAGAAAGCGAGTGTTATGGCTCGAGGCTCATGACCTTCCAGCTCTGTGAAGGACACAGGACCGCGAGGCTGAAAATCCTCTCTGTGTCTCTTCTTATGCTGTCTGCTCTCCCCTGTGCCGCCTCTGCCGCCATCTGCAGCGCCTCGACTCTGCTCAGGGCTTTCACTGCTGATCACAGACAGGGTGGATGATTAAGCTTTCCTCCCAGGTGATTTCTGGAGGGATCCGCGACTAGTTGAACATGTTAGCCTAAACACGTTGGCAGTTTCCTGTTAACCTAAACGTTGTTGTTTTCGATACCTAAAAACTCATTACTTCAAAATTTTATGTCTCTATTTTGTTTTTTTTTATTTTTGTCTGCGGAGGTAGCCATTTTTTCACCTGCGCGACGCTTGCCGGGCCAATGACTTGGGCAGGTCAACCAGTTTTTATTGTCACCCTTTAAACACTTCGATGTAAGTCAATGATTTCGCTCAGGACACCGGTGTCCTCACCACAGCTGAGGGGTTTTAAAGTGGACTACAGTCTATAAACAAAACGCCTGGATTGAGGCAAACTGCCTCAAAGTTTTCATGTGCATGAGATATTTGTTGAAACAGACAGGCGAGGTCAGCTTCTAATCTACTGTTCACTGTTTTAGCTCCAGTTAGCAACATTAGCAGTAGCTAGCATGATTAGCAGTACACCATTAGAAGGAATGAACACCAAACCTAGTAGCTAACACCATCAGCAGGAGCTAACAGCATTAGGAGAAGCTAAAACCATTAGCAGTAGCTTACACCTTTGGAAACTTAGCTTACAATGTTAGCAGTAGCTAAAACTATTAGCAATACCTAACATCATTATCAGTAGCTAACATTACTAGAATTAATTAACACTATTAGCAGTATCTGACACGATTAGCAGAAACTAACACCACTAAAAAGAGCTAGCATCATTAACAGGAGCCAACACAAAAAGCCTACGGTCACACAGAAGGTCTTGATGCTAAATTAGGATTTTTAGCAGTTATTTACATCTGGACAAGCCGGATAAAATGGACCGTGACCGTGCAGACTACAGGTGCTTCAAAGAATATCAGCTATATAACCAATTTAGCTCCACATATGGTAGTGGCACAGATCCAAATTGGGCCGTTCAGACTGCTGTGAAAAAGTCAGACATGGGTTTGGATATGAAACAAAGCCATGGTGCCTTTAAGTTCGCCCAAAAGTTTAATTATAGTCTCTTCTGATCAGAGCAACTTCTTTCACTTCCTAAAGGCTTATTTCACTAACAAAACAAAATTTCAGCTGTTCTGCATGGCTTACTTCAGTTTCCTCACATAGTCTATAAACTCATACCACATGGAAATTTTCACCCCTTTTTTTCTTGTGACATGAGAAATATTTATTAATGGGAATTTATGTCCTGCAGCCACAAACTGGCAGAATATAACAAAAACTGTGTTATGAGAAGCCTCCAGAAGTCGAGGGGAAAAATCCGTCCGTGTGTAATTCGGGTGGAGCGACCCTTTCTGCGTAATGCTTTAGCGCCTGCTCTAATTAGTAACTATGACTGGCAGCATATTTCTTTCCCTCTGCCGTGTAACACAATAGGTTTTCAGAGAAGAAGATGGAGGGGTGTCATTACTGTGCTCCACTTTCACAGAAAGCCGTTCTCCTAAACACACAAACACAGAAAAACACACCAAAATTATAAACACACATCCACAAGTCTCTCCTTCTTCCCACCAGGCTTTATGCTAACGTACCCACAGGGACTGTATTCCATTGTGTGTGTGTGCGTGTGCGTGTGTGTGTGTCAGGAGGAGGGTGGCAGCAGTCTTTGAGTCTCCAGATCCCGGGGGACTTGGAGACTTAGTCGACTAGTGGTGCTGTTGGAATATAATGGCAATATTTAGCCTGAGGCGATGTGGACACACACGCAAACATCCAAACAGACAGACACACTCACTCGCTGGCTGGCTGGCACTGACTGACTGTTCGTATATTTACCGTCAGCTTCTTAGGGAGTCGCTTCCCGCTTGTCTGCCCAGCAGATTGCACAAACCAAACATGCACAGTGCGCAAGTGATAAAAGAATAACCTGCAGATAATGTATTAATTATGCTTTTCAGCTGATGCACACAGCCTGTGGGAAAACGTTATTTGCCAGCGTCTTCCACACCTGGAAGTGATGGATAAGGAGCGGCTTATTTTATCATACACCATACTTATTAGCAAAAATGATCAATATTTAGTCTTTGTAGCAAGATGAATGTACCAAATGGCTGCTTCTGGGCTTTTTTTTTTTTTTTTTCCTCTGAGAAAAATTAATTTGTCAATATCCGGTGTCATGGTAATCATTTCATTTTTCTTTAAGGAGATATTAGTTGGAGTAAAGGGAAATGGTTTCAACCCTATTGTAATCATTATATCTCATCACTTTTGTGAATATATTTTCTATGTTTTCCAACATTTTCACAAATATCACCAAAAGTAAAATAAAGAATCAGCCCAGTTTTACTTAGCAGATGTATGCCGTTATGTCATGTTGATATAATGTGCATCCCCTACTTTGTAAAATTTTAGCTCAGTCTTGTGAAGTGCATGGAGACGTTACAGAAACTGATTTTTCTGAAATCTTCTGCCACCTAATGTACGAGTGCACCTATAATAATTTAACCCCACCTGCCAATTAGGTTTAGCAAAAAATAAAAATAAGCAAATCTAATTAGTTTCAATAACCAGATAAAAAAAAAAAACACTATGAAGACAAAGTTATTAGAATTCAACACTTAAACCTGACTTTCAAAGTCTCAAAATGTTTGTAGCCCCTGAATATTCTTACATGAAAGCACACATTTGCAAATCGGTGGTTGTCTCACGATGCAACCAATCAGGTTTGCCTGGGTAAATACTTAACATTTACCCAGGAAGTGGCCCAAGATTCCTCAGGAATGCTGCCTGAAGCTTAGCCAAGTAAAAAACAGCTGCTTATGCAACATTTGCTGTGTCCAAAGCCTCTGGAGAAACGATTGCTTCCAGTTTGAATTTTACTGACACTCTGGTAGTCAGTAAAAGCATCAATTTGTATTTCATTTGTAGATACAACTCAAAATCTTCTTGTACGCATAACCATGTATGTTGAACTATGTACACGTTTCTGGCTTCATTTGCGTTTTGCCGATTGCTGCTAGTTTATGTATTTTGATCAACTTACTTCTAATTGAGGGTTAAATCAGTTTATTTGTTTATGGGTCCTTAATATTCATCAAGACACAAATCTAGATTTTACAGAGATCCACCGTAGTCTCTCAGTGGCAGAAAGGATATCTTTGACACATGTGATATTAATATTAATTGTGACTAAGTACATTTTGGGAGCTGCAGGAAGGTTATAACCTCCCAGGCACTTCATTCTTTTTTTATTTGCGACTCAGGGCAGCTTTAAAGGCTCACAACGTGCCGAGGGAGCCGCCATTGAAACATCATCCTCTGCATAAGCTGGTCGTTATCTCACCATAATTTCCCTCTGGGATTAATAAAGTTTTCTGATTGCGAATTAGTAAAGGCAGGGGAAGGGGCTTTTGTTGCTGTGGTTCACACATTCCTGCTTAAATGTCTTTCGTTTGGATTCATGTTGGAGCAAAGGACCTTCCTGAAGTAAAACAGGAGTTGAACAGGAATAGAATCCCATCATTTCTGTCCAGATTATGGAATATTTTTTTTTCTTTGAATATGTCTACACCTGCATCTGTTTTACTCTGAAGTATTTTGCCACGGTCGTCTATACCAATATGTCAAAAGGGAGTTGTTCTGACCAGCCTCACAGTGATCTTTTGTCCTTCCACAGGGCCAATTTTAATTAAAGAATGGACTGTAAATGTTAATGTGGATATAAAAATGATCCAGGAGGCGGGTTAACTCGCTCAGAATGTATTGATTTTAAATGTTTTTACTGTTTTTTTTTTCTTTCCAGGGTGTTTGGGATATTCTGTTTAGATACAACAAAACCTAAAACAGTCTTTTCTCTCTGTTTTTCCTTAGAAAAATTACAATCAAATGTAATACAGTATTTTATCTAAGGAAGACCTTAATAGCTGCAAAGTTAAGTTAAGAGAGTCCTAATTTCAAAATATTATCCCAAACGCTATTTCTTTAGTGAATTGGTTAGGCAAATTTTTTTCTTTTAGACAATTAAATTCATCGCTGAGTCAGATGTAAGCCGTTGTGTTAAATGCAGAATACAAAATTGATAATGGACATCAAACTAAAAATTGCTGCTGCATGATAAAAGTTATAGGTCTGAACAATTTATCAGCGCCTTTAATGGTTAGTATGTCAATAATGTAGAGGCGCACATAGTGGTGTCCAGCTACGTGTTGTGATTGTTTTGCTTTATTGTTTGAAAGAATAAAATGGAGAGAAAACACATTATCGTTCTCTGTTGTGGGTAGTAGTTAGATGAGGGGGCCGGGGGGTTTATATGTAAACCATGTCTTTGTACTGTCATAAAATCCCAAACAAAGTACAATAAAAGTTGAAGAGATATTGATTACTGTGAAAGGCGATAAATGTCAAAAACGAAGACACAAAAATCACTATACCCGCTTCCTTGAGATGCAGTTTTATTGTCCAAGGTAAAGGCTGACTGTCACTGTTTTTGGTAAAATGATCACAAAGAGTTTGAGTAGAATATTGCCATTATGCTTCAGTAACCTATACCCACATTGTATCAGGCAGCTGTATATAAAGTCTGAGCTGGGGAGGAACTGCTATTTAGCTTTAAGTGATCAGTTTTGCTTACTGGACTAATCAGAACTTCCTCTTTGATGCAAACCTTGACTTTTACCAAAACCTGCTTCGTCCTCTTCGTCCTTAAAGCTGCACAATGTAACACTAACAAAAATATGTTTGTGTAAAAGTATGGTATGAGACAGATAATCTGTGAAAAAAATTGAGCTCCTCCAACTCCTTTTAGTTCTGCTATTGCAGTCTGCAGAAACGCACGGATCCTGGTCAAAAACAACCAATCAGATCCAGGTTGAGGGTCTTAGCGCTGTCAATCACCCCCTTTTTTTTAGTAGAAGTTACAAACTGTAGCTTTAACCATCATAAGATGTTGATGTCCGGTCCAGTGACCTGCAGACCTCCTTTTGGTTTTGACTTGACTAATTCAGCACCTTGGCCAGCGCCCAGCCACGTCTTCCTTGTGGCGCTGTGGGCTTTCAGGACTGTTGCAAAGTGAAAAAGGGACATACTTTGTCTTTACCTACAGTCACTTACATCTTATATCACCAAATCTTTCCTTTTTTTTTTTGCAACATGTAAACATCTGCTGTCAACCTTCACAAAGTCAAAGTAAGAGCTAGCTGCGTACGGGCAAACTGTCTTCTTAAACAAAGACATCATTCTTCACTTGAGAATTCAGTAACGCTGCTTTGTATTGTGGTGCTAAAGTGTGACGCTTCTGCTGACCCGGTAAACTTTTCTGTTTTCTTTTTCACAAGAGCAGAAAATTCCAAAAAGCTGGATGAGGTTTTTACTTTTTATTTATTTATTTTCTGCAGATGCACTGTCAAAGCCTAAAGTGGAAACAGAATCACTTGCTCATTCAAACAAACTCTCACTTTCAACCACAAACACACACAAACAGTCTTCCATTCTCTGTGGCCCAAGGTGGGTTTCTAGAGGTGCATACATTTGCATACATCTGCATGGTTAATGAGTTTTGGGAGATCAAGCGATCTGAGCGGCCCTTTGTGGGTATTTCTTTCTATTATTGTGCGTGGGGGTGCGTGCGTGTGTGTGTGTGTGTAAGTGGAGAGGAGGGGCGGAGGGGGCGCCTCCATGTAAATATCACCCACTGTGTGCTGGCACCCGTCACAGATGGTCGGGGGCGAGGGCACCCTGTGGGCACAGGATGCCTATTTCTGTGTATCTGTGTGCTTTGAGGCTGCAAGGCAAAGAGTGTGACCCGGTGCGTGTGCGTGTGTGTGTGTGAATACTTTGCACTTGATGTGTTGGTGTGCCATTAACTGCAAGAACTTGTTATGAGCTTGTTTGTCCCTGCGCTTGTTGCAGACAGTTCATTTGAGTAATTCGGTGTCTGCACGCATGTCTGTTTCAACGGCTGCGGTCACATGACGCCGATGTGTGTGTGCGTGTGTGTGTGTGTGTTTAGACGCGCTGTGGAGCGTGCGCGCCTGTGCTCGTGTGGCTCCCAGCATGCAGTGTGGCTATGATGGCCCTGTTTTGGATGATTGATGTGTTGGAGGGAACAGCGAGGAGCCCAGGTTGGGCCAGAGCCTCAGTCTGACACGCTGCTACTTCCCTGCTGCTTTACATATGTAGACGCAGCACGAGTCCTCCTCCCCTCCCATCTGACTCTGCCTCAGTCTCACAACTCAGCCAACACTCACAGGTTCTTTTTTTTTTTTTTTTTTTTAGGAGGGGGGGGAGGAGGGATTTTATTTTGTAGCTTTCTGTTTATTGCGAGAGGGAAGACTAGAGCTGTCTGCTGCAGGCGTTCCTGCTGCCTGACGGACACCGACATGCACACATCAGCTTTCACCGGCAGATGTGGAATTTGTTTTGGTTCCTGAACACAATCAGTAACAACTCTCGCAGATACGTTGAACCTGACAAAGGCTTAGTGGCATCTTGTTGTTTATCCCATATTTGACACAAATAATGCCCCAGAACTTTTCATATTATTAAAAACAAGAAACATGCTTAAAAATGTAATGAGTTGGTCAAAATATATGTCACGTCAAAACATCGATTTTGTTTAGATTAAGTTAATCTCCACCAAATATGGAAAATGGTATTTGTTTGGTTTCTGATTTTTGTTTTGTACGGAAGACAATTAGGGCCACAAAATGAAAAAGAATTCTGACCTTAAAACAGCTTTTATAAAAATAACTTTTTGCATGTTTGTTATAACTGTCACTATGTTGTGACAGTACATTATGAGACAAATAATGGCTGTGCTAACTAGCCTGCACATTCGCGACAGGCTCTGCTGTTGGGAAGAAGCTGTAGCATAGCAGTGAGCGGTGCATACATGAGAGTGATTGACATCACTAAGATCCTCCTCCTGGCTCTAATTGGTTGTTTGTGACTGAGTTATGCATTTAAAAAAAACAGTAATAAAAATGATAGGAGCTCTATCTTTCTCTGTCTTATACTGTCAGAATATTGCAAATGTTTTTGCAAATATGTTAAAAAAAACTTTTTTGTTTTTAAATAAAAGTGACGCACTGATTGGAAGAGGATTAAACTTTGATTACAACTCAAGGCAAGTCAACATTTGGACCAGGTTGGTATTATAATAACATCTAGCTAATATCTGTAGATATTAGTTTCATTATTTAAAATTACATTGAATGTACTCTGTTTTCTTTCTGTAAACTATTTGTTATATTTGTTTATCCATATTGTTGCCTTTGTTTTCTTTACCAGAGAATGAATATCACAAAAATGCAACAGCCTGCATAAAGCTGACTTATAAGAAAATTCTTCACAATACCATGATGGTGAATTGTACTCCAAGCTGCTGATTAATTACTTCATTAAAGGCCTTGAACGTTTGTAGAAACGGTTGTAAATCTGGACCAGGCAGCAGAACTGTCCTCTGGTTTTAAACGTGACGCAGAGCTATCAGAACAATGTGGCATTAAATAACAGAATAGTGAAGGTGGTGCAGAGCATCTTCCCCCAGTGGCCTTCTGAGAAAAAACAAAACAAACAAAAAAAAACAACTCATGGAGCATGTGGACCTGGAAAGCATCCAGTCTCTTTTTGAGTCAGAAGCACCACGAAGAGCTTTTCCTCTCTTGTCTCCAGTTCTCCGCCTGTCTCTGCCACCAGTTCTCTCTTTGTCTTCTCCTTTCTCGCTAAAACTGTCTCTTCCCCTCTCTGTTTTTGTTCTTTTCATGTCTGTGTCTATCAGACTCTCTCTCTCTCTGACTGTCTTCTCTCATCTTCTTTTTTTTTTTTTTTTATCTGGTGTTTGCCTAACTCCGTCTCAGGATCTCTTTCTAAACTCCTTTCTATCACATGGTCTCACTTTCCTCTCACCCATTTCGATATCCTGCCATCTCTCGCCCATCACTAATCCCCCGCCCCACCGCCGCCGCCGCCGCCTCTTTTCTTCCTCTCTGTAGTTTCTCCCCGGCTTTGAAAGCCTTCCTCTCTCCCTTCTTTATTTCAGCTTTTGCTAATCCCTATATTTTCTCTTGTCTCTCTGGTGTGTAGTTTGTTTCTCCGGCCCAGGCTTGGTTTGCCTTTGCTTAGTGGCTCTTGCTTTAAGGTAGTGTGGATAAATGCAGTAGGAAATGATTTCTGGAGGTGTTTTACCATGAAGACGGTGCACACAAACGCTGAAACGCCATTTCGTCAGAGTCAGAGACGTCAAGTTACCTACGAAATTAACTATCGCCCCAATTAAAAATAAGCGCTGCGACTCAAAATACTGGCTTGATCGTATTTCCCGGTGACAGCGGGGTTAAGACTTCTCACACAGCCATGTCAGCCCCGTAGAAAGGCATGCTGGGAGGCTGGGAGGTATACAAGCCTTATTGATCCACCTGTCGCATCCAGCTGTTTGTTTACCAACAACAAATCAATGCAAGTCTCAGCTGGGGAGCAACCAGGCCTGGCCCCAGATCTGCTCTGAGCCCTCTCACACACACACACACACGCGCACACACACCCACACACACGCCCCTGCGTGCGCGCACACACACGCACGAAATACCAGGCACAGTTCAACACAGAATACACACAAATACCGCATGCCAGCTCGATGCAGATGTTACTGGTATATACGATTACTTGTATTCGAATCGCTATTTTTCATTTTCCAAACCATAAGAATCTTTGTTTGTCTAAAGGCGGCAAACAAAAAAAAACATTGATATCATCTGAAAATAATAATATAAACCTAATTGTATTTGAGACTTTACATTATCTCATCTATGTATATTATGAACAATTTGGGATCCAATACACATCCTTGTGGAACACCACAATTTATGTCCATGTGAGCTGATTTGTACAAACCGTCGTCTGTTTTTAAGCAACTCATCGCCCAGTTCTGAGCAGTGGCGTCAAATGTTTTCTATAAGTCTATAAATATTCCTGCTGCATATCTTTTTTTTTTTTTTTTATTCTGCAGCGTTTGAGATTGTTTTTTTTTTTTCAACCAATTCCAGCAGGGCTAGAGACGTTGATCTTTCTTCTCTGTAACCGTGCTGGAAAGTCCATTTATTTCAGGAACGAGGTACATTTTTTCACCAGAGAATCACAGCTTTACTGCTGTAATAGGTTAAAACATTTACACTGTTTATATTTCCTGTAAAACCGAATATCGCTGATGACTGTGTCTTAACTCATTGTGTTTTGATATTGTATCTAACCTGCAGTTTTATCTCAAGTTCAGTAGTCTTGAATGCAGTTGCAGTTTATTGACAATTTGGCTGACTTTAAATTTTAATTTTAGATTTTAATTTAAGACTCGTATTTGAGTGTAGATTAAACACAAAGTGATCTGTAACCGTTATCTAGAACTGTTAGCTGACTGACAAAACGTAGTTGATTCAACCTAATGTCGGTATGCTGTTTTACAGTGAAATATTTCACCTTCCAAAGTGGTTTTTCCTCTTTTTATAATATGTTTTTTTTTTTTTTTTTTTTTGCTGGTGCAAGATTTTCTCATCAATCCCTTTTGATGGAAAAATGTCATCCTTGCTGCTGTGTTTATTTCTAGGTGGCTGACCATGAAGGCAGCGTGTGGAGCTGCAGGAGGAAGAGTGAGGAGGAGGCTGCCGGAGCTCTGCTCAGCGCTACACTCATCCTGTTCGGCACCCACCGCCCACTCAAGACCATGCCTGGTATGTGAAAGTGTCGGCCTCTTTTAGCACTTTGAACTCGCGCAAACCGAGGTGAGCGTGCGGGCGAGGATGCCAGAGAAGTGTGACAGACACCGAGCGAGATTGGAAGATCTGACAAATTATTCATTTCATGACTTGATTTCAGAAATTTCTTATGTTTTGATTTTTTTTTTTGTTTGTTTGTTTGTTTGTTTTTGCATGACTCAAGCTGTGCTAATGCAAAAGACAAATATGTTGCCTGATTGTGTACTTTGGAATAGTTTTGTTTTTATAAGTCTAATTTTTCTTTTAAAGGTATGAGCATTTAGATTTTTTATTTGCATCATAGACTCCGACTCAAAATGCATGTTTTGCTTATATTACTTTTGTAATTTGATTTCAGATTCACTTTATTTTCGTAACTTGACAACATGACAAAAAAGACAGCACAACAAAGTACTGTTTTACAAACCAATAATATCTACTTTTTTCTATTCTCTAGCTTTGAAACCCCTTCAAAATGTCTTACCTTACTTTTTTACTTTTATAAAATGAATAAGTTATTTTATGTCCTGTAAATCAAAATGGAGTGGTGATGATTTTTTTTAACAGTTTTGCAAAAAGAAAGAAAATTGATATCTAAAGCAGTGTGGCTCCCAAAGTAAATAACACAAATAACCCCAAAAAAGTTAGCAAAAAACTATTTTTTTAGATTTTTTTAAATTATTTTTTAGGAGACTTTAACAGATTTCAACAACTGGTAATCAATAAAATGATCGCACAAAAATGAAACTGATCAAAATTCATCAGAATCAGCGTTGCTCCTGGTTGCTGAGCAACAAAAAAGCTACATTGCAGGGCTTCTTTTTTCTAAACTCCAGCAATTTTTCTCAACCAAAACAACTTTTTCTTACTAAAACAGCCTTTGAAGGGGTTAATAATTCTGGAAAATGACTAATGTATCATTACGATAAAGTAATAATGGCATTTATTTAACAAAAAACACTTTTGAATTTGTTGATGTGTAATGTATTACTTTAGTATCCAAACGATACAGGTGGGGCACAAAATGTGAAGATTTGAAATATAACTATGACAACATCAGAATTTTCATAAAACCCTCAGAGAAACGTCGCCTCCTGATACCTCCCCTGCAGCGGCTGGAGCTCTGTGGTCAGCAGAGCGGCCACAGGGGCCCTGGTGTGTAATTACAGTGTGACCCCTGGCTGCCCCTCCCCGGTCTCACATGCACCTCGTTAGCAGCAAAGCTAAGCCAGCTGCCCCCGCGCCGCTGCTGGGGGGGTTTGGGGAAACCCTGAATTACGCTTTCCTCTGTCAACTTGAGCTGCTTGTGGTCGAAAGAAAAACAAAAAAGTCACAGTCTTCCACAAATATTGATTGATTGAATATTTGTATTAATTATATTTACGCCTGTTCTCTTATTTTTAGCAAAATTTTGTTGAAAATCAGACTAGAGGTAAGAAAGACTTTTGATAGAAGATGGAAATATGACAGGAAACTGATGGAATTTCACAGTGGGAACCTTCTCTCCCTCTGAGTGGATGTGTGTGTGGAAAGGGGGGGGTGTGTTTGGGGAGGGGTGGGATCTTGCTCTGTCTTCTCTTTTTGTCAAAATGTTGATCTCTCTGTTGAGAAATCAATGGTTCCCCCCTCTTCTCCTCCCCTCCTCTCTCCATCCATCCATCCATGTATCCCTCTCCATGTCTCTGGATCTCACCCAGGTTCAAGCTGTTACTCAATCTGCTGTCCATGCACACACACACACATCACGCCCACACACACACACTCAAACGGCTCATTCACAGGTACCTAGAGGCTACTGCTGCTATTCCTCCTTTCTTATTCCCATTTAAATCCTCTCACTGAACATCAAATACTGTCACAATTTTGTCATTCTAAAACCACGACAGCTTGCCATATGTGAAGCTAAAGCTAGGTGTGGTCAGTACCATAAACTGTTCTGTTTCTGCTCCTGCTTCTGCGCGCTAAGCTAAGCTAACCTGCTGAGGATGATGAACATACGTTTATTTCTGAAACTAAAACACAATTTCTATGGATCTTTCTTTGGTGTCATCTTCAGAGGTTTTCATGTCGCTTCCGTCAGTGGGTCTTGGTGCAGCGCCACCACAGGCGAGGAGGTGAACAGGTTTCTCAAAGGGTTTGGTTCATTTGACACAGTACAGTGTGACGTGAACCACCCCAACTGAAAATGTAGCAAATGTTGCAACTTTGGTTCCCAATCCAAGTCTACCAGACTGTCAGGTGTGAAAACTCCCTAAATTATGATCGTTTCCAACCACGGATTTCTCAAAACCTGATTGTACGCTGGAATGTGCCAGTAAATTCACAGTTTCTTAATTCCAGTGTCAACATCCTCCAATGATCGTTTTTGCACCCAAATCTATGCTACTATTTGATAAAACTGGATGGTATGGCAAATATTTATGCCATGCAGAGAACATCCGAATAAACAGGGAGACTCTTCCAGTGGATCAATGTTACCTTGATCCAACACTGAAACTGGGATGTAACTGTGACCTTATTGGTTCATGATAACATTTCAGCTTTTAACAAATCCTTAGACCTTGATAACAATTTGGATTCAGTAAAATCATTTTACTCAACCTTACACCTGAACGCACCACGTCTTTTCCCAGCAGGCAGAGCGTTGGGAGCTCTATTCTGACAGGATGAAACCGCAGCCCGTCTTTCTGGACCAGCCTTGTCCTCGTGTGCGTGGGTGTGTGTGCTCCAGAGTGTTTCTCTAAGTGTACTCAACGCTGCGTGCCCGCTTGTGTGTTTGGCGTCCGTGCAGCAAGCGGAGGTAAATTGCTGTGATTATGTGGCAGTAATTGAACAGGGATGGTGTGTTTAATTGAGTTGTTGTTTCCTGATGTTTCTCTGTAGTAGCAGGAGGCTCCGTGCTGACAGGTGCCTCATCTCGCCTCACTAAGATGAGAAGTTTCTTTTCTTCCCTTTTTTTTTTTTTGTCTTTTCTTCGGCAAAGTGCTTTGTGTGTCTGCTTAGACTTAATAGTGTTCGTTTGAGTTAGTTGTGGGCATGAGTTGGTGTGTGTGTGTTGTGAGGACTGCCTCAGCAGGTAGAAGAAAGCACTGATTCTACGAGCTTAGATAAGGTACGAAGCTGCGTTTCCATTACAAATGCATGCAAATCTTTGTCAATATATGTCGGGAAAACACAATTTCGTAATCGCTGTGAAATTAAAATCACACGTGAATTCGCTTTCACGCGATAACTCACTAAAAATCATATCAGTGGCGGATATAAACAGCCACATGAGATGTAGTCATAATTCAGCCATGACAGTAGCACCATCTGAGGAGACGCCTGCGTCTTATTCAGGTGTTGGAGCAACAAGCTCCTCAAGCCTGGGAGCGGCTGCGTAGGCAACGTTTTTGGGGAAATTGTAGTCTGCGATTTTACAGAAGAGCTATGGATTCAACAGGTTGGAATGACACACAACTTTTTATGAACTGTGATGCTGTGAAAGCTCTGCTGGAGACAGCTGCTCATTGTCTGAAAAAAATACAAATTAACAATCCTTCTCTACCTCCTGTCATGTTCTTCGTCGTTTTCTCCAGTAGTAACATCCGGCTGTTGGATCGTGTGTCTCGTGTGACGTGGAAGAAGTGTTGCCAATGCAGTTCTGCAAAATACATCTGTTTCTATATGACTGAAAAACCACCTCACATTAGCACAAAAACTTATTTTTGAAATTGGTGTGTTTCCACCTGTCTTGTTTGGCGCCCTGGGCGAATCACCCTTAAGGCACCCCTTGCACCCCACCGGGGGATGAGAGTGAGCGCCGTTCCTACAAGAAACTGCAACTGTGTGTTTCTATTAAGTGAATTTGTTTTCTTAATTTCAAGTTGTGCAATGTTATGGTTGACTGAAACGCAGCTATTGTGTTCAAAAGGATTTCCAGTTCCTAAATCATGCAGCTACCTTTAAGGCAGTAGGGGTGTGTAGGGGTGCGCGTGCGTGTGTATGTGTGTGTTGTATCTGATTATCTGATCTGCCTCCTGGGCTTCTCCACCCAAATCAAATGGTTTTGTTTCCTACATCTTTTCCCCATTCTTCTTCTATCCTTTCCACTTCCTCCCCTCCTAACAGCGTCTCTTTCTCTCTGTGGAGGTGTGATCACTTTCCTCCTCTGAGCACCAGTGATCTGAAGGTTCAGTGTGTGTGGGCGTGTGTGTGTGCGTGTGTGTTTGGTTGGTGATCTGAGCAGACTGGTGCTGGGTATTGTGCGGTGCAATTCACGGACGATGTCGCCAGATGAATGCCCCCATTCACAATCACAGCTCCTCCATTAGCTGCAGCGCCGCTCGCCGCCTTGTTGTTGTCTTTTCTTCGTCTCTGTGAGGAGGGGGGAAAAAAAGCAATTAAAAGCAGGACATAAACAAGTTAGAGGAACTCAAGCAGAGTACCTGGTGAAAGAGGGGAAGAAAAGAGAACACGAAGGCTGCGTCCGCATGCGGAGGGGATTCTCGCTGCACGCTCTTTTTTTCCTTCCCTGAACTTTTCAGACTAAATTACGTCTCTGCCTAAGTGGCTCGCACAACTAATCAGCGCTGCAAGTTTATTCCTCGTTTTGCCACGAGTTTCATA
Organism: Girardinus metallicus; assembly: GCA_903067095.1. Taxonomy (NCBI): domain Eukaryota; kingdom Metazoa; phylum Chordata; class Actinopteri; order Cyprinodontiformes; family Poeciliidae; genus Girardinus; species Girardinus metallicus. The sequence goes on along the minus strand of CAEGAE010094558.1, from coordinate 22,514 downwards.
AACTCGTGCTTTAGGTTTTTTGGGTGTAAAGGCCAAGGGTGTTGTTTGGGGGATAATTCAGAAACCATTCATATTTGTATTTTTACTTTTCAAGAAGAAAACAATTTGGAATGAAACTTTGAATTAGAGCGAAGGTAGACCATCGGGGCTAGTTCTTCAAGTCACATTTCTACAGAAGAAGGAAGAAATATGTATTTTAAATCAATAAATACAGTTCCATTCAATAAATTGCTGACAAATTAATTTTTTTTTAGTAACTATACCACTAAATGAAATGCATCATAAAAATTAATTACACACAGAGGGATGTTTGAGAGCCTTTATTTTCGTTAATTGTAATGATTTTCCACATCCGAGTATTGAAAACATGACTTTTAAAATCAGAATATTACATCAGACCAATAACAATGTATATATATATATATATATATATTTTAAAACGGAAACATGGACTTCAGGAAAATTATATTTCATACCTGCATGAAGGTTGTAATTTTCAAAAGTTGCTTTTAATCTGATATTCGAGACTCATGGGGACATATATTCTGGTTTACTGAATATGACTTCATATAATATCCTTTTAGAACATTTTTCTCACTTTATGTTGAGGAAATTCTGCGGAACAGGATTAAACAGATAACCCAATGAACAATAGTAATATGTATATTTCCACTTGTTGATCAACTCTAAACGTAAAACATGAACTTCTACTTTTTGATGTATCATAAAATTTAGGAAATTGTCATTGGGACTGAAGTTTTACATTGTAACCAAGCAGTTTACTTTAAAGACTAATTGTGACACTCAGGGGGGAAAGTTATGACAATTCCAAGGGCCCCTGACCAACAGGGGGCCCTCTGCATTTTTTTATTTATTTTTTTTTTTCACAGAAATTAAAAAAAAAATGGGTCCCTGTCAATTACAAAATTAACCATATTATGTTTTCTAAAATTATTTTTAGTAGTAAAAATTAAACGTTACTCCTCCCAGATGGTTCTAGCTTAGAGCTCTCTGTGATTTATGCTGCTAAGAAAAATTATAAAGTTAGGTTTTTTAAAAAAAAAAGAAAGAAAAATAGAGAGAGAAAAAAACAAGAGTGTCAATTTGTAACCCAGTTTTTCTCCAAGAGAGGTGGGTTGACTGTGTGAGATTATCAACCATTTAGCATAGTTAGCTTAGCTACAGACTACTGTTTGCCTCCATTTCACTAGCATTTAATGAATGAAGGAAAAAAATTACCAACATATTCATATATTTAACTTGTCCCTGTACCTTTTACCACACCTAACAGATGAGTCAGTCAGCAGCAGCTCTAGCCCACGTCCCTCCTGACCCGTCCTCTCCTAAGTGAAATTAAAGCTGCAGTACGTAACTTTTAGAAAACATGTTTTTTGACATATTTGTTAAAACTGTCATTATGTTGTGACAGTATGGCATGAGAGATAATCTGTGAACAAATTATTTCCTCTGCCTTCTCCCAGTTCTTTCTAGAAACAACCAATCAGAGACAGGAGAGTTTTAGTGCTGTCAATCACAATCTCATGTGGCTGCTCACCCCCCGGCCCCCTCGCTATGCTGCAGCTAGCGCAGCCTGTTGTGAATGCTCAGTCTAGTTAGCATAGCTACCAATGACAGCAGATAAACATTTTTACTGTAACGATAAGTTGTTTCTCCACCATTAGCACATTTAGCAGTGAGTGAATGAGGTTGATTGACAGCGCTAAGACCCTCCTACTGGTTCTGATTGGTTGTTTTGGTCAGAACGTAACATTACTTTAGCCAGCAATAGTAGTTCAGGGAGGAGGTGGAGGAGATTGAACTTTTCACAGATTATCTGTCTCATAGCAAACTGTCACGACATGGTGACAGCTTTAACAAATATGGAGAAAACTTATTTTTTATTAAAGTTATATACTGCAGCTTGAATAAAATGCAATTTTTATTGAATATAGCATTTTTTGAGAAGTCTGGATTGCTTCATGTACATTTTGCACATTGCCTGTGACTTGCTGGTGGGGAGAGACATTTCAATAATCTAAAACTAATAAAAAATGTAAGCAACCTATTGGCATGCAGTACGTGGACTGTTGCATGTAAAATTCACTAGCAGTGAATATTGTGCTAGCATCAGTATTGGACCAAAGAAAGCAAGGCAGCTGCAAGCCTTTAAAATTGTGACGCTTTTGATTGGTCAGATAGACTCAAGAAATTGTAACAGCAGTTGCAAAGGGGGGGCCCAATTTATTTTTTTGTCATGGGGCCCAAGATTCCTGGCGGCGCCCCTGGTGACACTAATAATCAAACTATCGATCAAGCTTATTTGCTTACTACATTTCAGCAAAAAAATCAGTCAAAAGTGCTTTACATCATGAGAACTAAAAAATAAAAGTCATAAAAACATCCGACGGTCACTAAAAGAGAAACCAGTAGCCAACATTACATTTTGTCGGTTGCCATCGTCAAAATCATCAATACACACCAGATATATCGATCAATGTTCAAAAGCAACTCTAAACAGATCAGGATTTTTAGCCCTGATTTAAAAGAACTCAGTGTTTCAGCTGTTTTGCAGTTTTCTCGAAGTTTGTTCCAGATTTGTGGCTCATAGAAACTGAATGATGCTGTAAAACATTTAGACGGCGACTTAAAAACTTAGATGCTCAATAACTGTTGCTTAACAAACACGTCAATCCAAAAGTTTGACTTCCTTAGTCGAGGAAGACATAAATATGTCACATAACCTCCAAATGGGATTTTATCTGAAGGGTCAAACACAAAATAATCGGTCTTACTAAAGCAGAATGAAAATAATGGTTTTCAAGTTTTACAAACATTTTCAATCACTTGTAAGTTGGTTTTGTCTCATTTCAAGTGTTTTAAGATATTTTCATTAGAAACTCGACCAAAATGACTTGAAACTCTGCAAAAAATATATTTTTATTGCAGAGTTGGGCTGCATTATGAATTCTCCGTTCTTCTGTTTTGTGTCTCAGAGGGGCCCCTGCAGAGCGTCGTGTCCATGGGGGGCCGTCACCTGGTCCCTCACGGTGGGCTCTACCGGAGGGACCGCTCCCCTCCTCTGGACGTGCTTCAGTGGGTCTTCCACATGGAGAGGGACAGGAAAGTACGAGCTAGCGACATCACTTTGCCAACCAAACACAAGGTACAGTACTGTACACAGAGCTAAAGCATCTCACACACACCGTACACACACACTGTGATTTACTGTTCCAATAAATCACTGGAGCCGCCTAATTTCCTATGGATTTCAATTTCCCCCTGGACATATCTGCATTGATCAACTTCAGGTGTGAGGATGTGCCAGGCGTCGCTCATGGTGACACTGAAGAATGGCTCTCAGATCTCTGCCATACGGCTCAACGTGTTTGTGTGCGTGTGGGTGTGTGTGTGTGTGTTGGGGTATAAATGTAGGATTTGTGCGCATGCAGCGTTTCTGTTCAGCTCCGTCGTCACCGGCGAGGCGTTCAGGAGACAAATCCTCGACTCTGGGTAATAGGATCTGAAAATGTCAGAGATAGAGGATCAGACGTATCGAGACTCCAGATACTGTTGCTGCGATCAGATCGTCTTCTGTTCAGATCACGAGGAACAATTAAACATCCAGATCAGACCAGCGCAACCAGCAAGTTTCAATGGATGCAATCCATCCGCCCATCTTTTATCGCCATCTGTCTTTGTCTGTGCTGCATTATTAAACCAAGCGCTGGTAAAAGTTTGCCTGTTGATGAAAGATGTGTGTGTGTTTCTGGCTGACATGTCCTTGCAGAGGTGCGTGCTCCTCTGGGCCTGTGGATGAGTTTTGAGCTGGTGTTAGGAGGCGGCGACGAGGCCTGACAACGTCTTTACCCCGAGTTCCTCCCCTGGAGGCAGATCTGAATGGATTGTAGGAGCAAGGAGGAGAAATAAATTGGAGAAAAGGATAAATCAATGCTTGGCAGAGAGGCAAACAGACCTTCCAACCCCCCAGTCCACACGTATGCACACGCACGCACACACCCACATGCACACACACAGGTTCCACAGCGTGGCTTTTTTTCTCTTCCTTGGGCTGTATTGGATTGGTATGCAGAGCTGAAGAGAGAGACACTCAGAAAAAGACTTGGCCTACAAATGATGTCCTTTGTTTGATCCATTACGTTGGAGGGGGTGGGTGGGTTGTTGGTGGGCTTGTGTGTGTGTGTGTGTTGAGGGGTGAGGGAGGGGGTCCCACTGAGATAGTAGAGGAGCTGAGAAACAAATACTACATCTGAATGGGAGCATATCCTTCCTGGGAGCACAGAGGTGTTCTGTATATTGCACAGCTTAAAGATTGTTTGAAAATGTACTAATAAAGCTTTTAATCTTAGCGGATATTTGCTTCCCTGTTGCATGTGACTTTTCTTTGTTTGCCACTAGCTGCGTTTCAATCACAAATGTGCGCAAAAACTTTGTAAATATTCCGCTAGTGTCGAAAAAACACGATTTCGCAATTGCAGTGTTTCCGTTAAATAAGAAACGCAATTAAAATCACACGTGAATACGTTTGTCCAGGCGAGAAGTCATTAAAAAACACGCCGCGCCGTCATCCTCCAACCACTTTCTGTCGTCTTCTGCTTCATGGTTTGCACCAGTGGCAACATCCGGTTGCTGATAATGTGACTCGTGTGATGCCAACAAAACCTTTCCATTGCTGCTTTGCAAAATAAACCAGGGGTGCACCGATTTATCGGCCAGCCGATTTATCGGTGCCAATTTCCTTAATTTTATGAGATCGGTGATCTGCTGGTTTTTACATGTGAAGCCGATCTTATCCACCAATGTTGTCAACCTTGGCAAAGGTGTAAAAATCAACCACTGTGCTTTTCTTTTCTCCCGTGAGAGACGACCAGGTCATGTCTGCACATTTAGTCACTCCCTTGTTGCCAATTCTGCAACTTTCTTGATATATTGAGCAACATTTCAGAAAACTGTTATCGGCCAAAATCAGTAGAGGCAAGTTAGGCTTTTTAAAAGATCGGTAATCAGCGATCGGCCAGAAAACTGCAATCGGTGCAGCCCTAAAACGAACCAACTATGATGTGGCCAAAAAGAAAATAAAAAAATAAAAAACTCATCCTAGTGCCAAAAGGTTTTTATGGAGAAACTAGAGCTTTTTCTAAATTGGTGTTGCCACGAAGTAGATTTCTTTTTGAAATGTCAAATTTCAAAATGTCAGCTACTGATTAGAGAAAGTTTCCAACTACTTCAGGTTGATCAAGATAAATGATTCCTGTCATCAGTCCGTTTCTGTTGGTGCGTGTGTTGCACAAGAAGTTTAGAAAATCGTGCAAAAACACCAACAAAACCCAATATTAATCTTAAAGACAGCTTTATTTTATTTGTAGTATTGTCAACATGTGGAAAAACAACTATTCCTGTTCATGCAGGAGCAAAAACCCGAACAGCGGTAAATATGACGAGGCGTTTAAACAATATGGTGAATGGAAACAACGTGCATTTTTATCTAAAGTACGACTAACTGTGTTTGCTTTAGGATAGACTGCGCACTGACAACTTTAGTTTGTCTTCATAAGAAAAAAAAAAATTAATTGAAACAACATGAAGCAGGATGTCCAACCAGCAGCAGCAGCAGCTCCTCAGAGATGACGCTGACCTGAGAGGAAGACACAGGCAAGGGAACAGAGTTTAAGTTGGATTAGAAAAAATGCCCATAAACGACGTTACAACAGCAACAAATGAATGAGTGATACAAAAACTCCTGAATTTATGTATTATTGTTTGCATAGTGTAATAAGCTAACGTACAGCTCATCTGGGAAAAATGCTGAGAGTTTTCTTCTTTGTGCTCTTTACTCACAGCTTGAAAAGTCTACAACTATTAGTCAATGGCAATTAGTCGAGAAAGCGTACTTGTGAACTACGTAGGCAGTTATATTGAATAAATCAAAACATCCATTCAGATGAAATCAGATTAAAAACACCTTTTGAAAATAACAACCATTCAGCAGCTATTAAACATACTTCATAAACCCCTGTATTTAAATGTTGTCTGGTGTAATGTCCTAATCTTAAATGTTGTGTTTTTATTACCTTTGAGCAAAAAAGCATCACAACTGAGAGATAAAAAGTCTTAAAAACATTAAGTTGGTCAGTTCGCCACAAAAACACAAAATCTCGCAAAGTAATTTTGGTCAAATTTTTAATGCATCTATCTTAGTACGCTTGAAATAAGACAAAGTTGACTCATAAGAAATGTGTTCTTTACTTTCAGTAATTCCTGAATATTGATGAAAAAGTTCTAGTTCCTTTGGCGGATTGCTTCACTGCTGACATGGGAAAAATGTCTGTTATAAATGAAATAATCTGCCATTGGAACTAACATTTTTTTTTCATCATAAATACTAAAGATGCTAGCTTGAAATACAGCCCCACCGCTAACACACACACACACAGTATATTAGTGTAGTCATTTTGTTCACGGACAATAAGTCACTCATCAGTCCTAAGCTGCTCTTTATATTTCTGCTAACTAGCAACTGTTAACACTTTATAACCAGCGTTCATGTAAAAACAGCGCATAAAGCTGCCGGAACTTGTCGTAAACCCTTCTCACTTGCTTCTTAAATATGGATCTAATTGTATGAGGCCCCCTGCTGAGCTTATCAGACCATTTTCACTCTCAAAACAGACTCTTAAAATGCAATCAAATCTCAACTTCAACCTCCCTCTAATTATTTATGCAGCAATTTTTTCCCCATCACCGCTCCGCTCTGTCTGCGCTCCAACACTCTGTCTCTATCTCTCTCTCTCTTTTTTTTTTTTTTTTTTTTCCTGAGACATCACCACTCTGAGCTCTTCACACCCCGTTTGGATTAGCTTGGGAGTTCTCTCTCTCTCTCTCTTTTTTTTTTTCAGCGTTTCTTTTTATAGTTTGGTCGCTCGTACTGTACTCCCTGCTGTGCTTCTATTTTCATGAATGCTGTGAGAAATAATTGAAAGCGCCGTGTTCGGCGCCGTCTGTTGCAGCTCTCCCACTTGCTCATGCCTTGTAAATACTGTATCGCTAAAACCCCCGCTGAAAAGCTGCCAGTTCGGGAATCCTCACAACTCTGAGAGAGAGAGAGAGAGAGAGAGAAAGAGAAAGAGAGACGTCAACGCTCGCTGAAAACTTGAGCCAAGATCACATTGTTACCGCGAGCCGAACGCTGCTCCTGTTGGACGGAGCTTGTTCAGCTGCTTGTCCTTGTTGAATTATTTTTTTTTTTGTGAATGTCTTTTTCTCTGTGTGTTTGCTCGAAAATTTCTCACCCGTGACTTCTACGCAAAGCGGCAGAAGCATGTCAGAGGAGTCGTGACTCCTGCTGTAAGCCACGCTGTAGCAGATGGAAAACATCAAGGAATCTTAACAGGAACGACTGGTGTGTGTGTGTGTGTGTGTGTGTGTAGGGGAGCTTTCCAGAAGATGACCTCTGCCCCTGCTGCCGTCAGGTGTGTGGGTGGGACTCTAAGGGAACGAAAGCCCCTCACTTTTACCAGTGTGGGTCTAATAATGTTGAGCACTGATACTTATGGCAGGAGTGTGAAACTCATTTTCATTTTTGGGTCATGTCAAGATCATGAATGTACTCAAAGGGCCGGTTGTAGTAGAACGTATTGGTAAAACTGCTAAAATATTAATAAATAGCTCTTTCTGCATTTGTTGAGCGCTTCTTGAAATTAAATGTTGAGCGTCTTTTCATGTTGATGTAGTTTGATGGTATGCAGAATAAAAAGAAAATGCTGTGATTTGGTTGATAAAATCACATTTAAGAGCAGTGGTGTTCAAGCGTTTTTGCCCTGGGGGCCAAAACTGGCAGGTTTAAACTACATCTTTAAATTAAAGGTGTAAAAATTAGTTTGATTTTCTTTATTTTCTTTTTTGTTGTTGTTGTTTCTGCTCAACAATAAACAACATTTCAATAAAATCTGAATATCAGTAAAGATCCAAAACATGAAAAAAAAAAAAAAAAAAAACTGTGGACTTATTAAAAGAAAAATAGACAACTTCCACATTTGTTGGGTCATGAACTGTTTTCTGTTTTAGTGACCACATTTTTACTGTTCTAGCCTTGTGGTCAGGGTTTGAAAAATCATTTCAAAGGTCACAAATGGCCCCCAAACCACACTTTGAACACTCCTGCTTTTAGAGTCCAGAGGGCCATGTAAAAAATTACACTGGGCCGGATTTGGCCCCTGAGCCTCGAGTTTGACACACATAACCTATGACGTCCTGACCTCTTCTGCTGTATTTAGCTGCATGCAAGTGCAGAAAGCAGTAAAATAATTCCCACTGTACTTCTAGTTCTGAAACTGGCATATGCCACTCACACTGCCTGTTTTAATGTGAAACATCTCATCCATGATCCAGACGTCGGAAACTACAGGAGGCAGAACGACGAGCATGAGCCTCATCGAGCCCCCGCCGTGGAGGGAGGCTTTGAAGGTTTGTAAACTGCAGCGCGTTTTTGAATATTTTGGGATGAGATGCAGGAAAATATTTTTCAACCAGACAAATATGTGTTTTCATGTGAGGCACACCTGGCAGGAAGCCCACTTGGCCACCAAAATGTATGTTTGTTTTGGGGGCGGGGGGGGTTTACGTCGCATATGTTGATGTCTACAGCTGGAACGGTTATTGAAGCTGGCAAATATTTTCACAATTATTCAGTTCGTAAAATCAATGTTTTCATCCCACAATTACGTAGCTGTGACTTTTAGGTTTCACATGTTGCTCGTTGTTGCCAGGAAAAATCTCACTGAATAAATGGCAACCTGGGGCTGGATTGATATTTATTCATATAGAAGCTTAGATATAGATAGATAGATATTTTTGTGAACCTACACTAGCTGCCCAGTAGGTGGCAGTGTGTTAAGTGAGGCTTTTATGCAACACAATTGTAGCGATAACTACACTTGAAAGAATTGGCTGTATAGAGAAAGAAGTGATTTAAAACTGGAGATGCTTAAATAAAGCGGCAACTCCTTAAAAATACCAAAATTTGGATTTTGATAATGAATCGGAGGAAAACACTTGAATGTATTTAGGCACCTTTTATGCAGGGCCATGTTTTCTTACGATTCTGACACATTACCGATTCTTTGTTGCTGGTGGCGCCCGCTATACATTCTGCGTTGGGTAGTGAGCCATATCAGAAACCACTGCCCTTAGTAAGGTTTGTTAGTTAAATGTGTCTGCTCATCCTTAAAAACTCTTGTATTCACGTATCTAAAATTAAGGCCTTAAAATGCCTTAAATTCTTCTCTTTTTTTTAATCACAGGTCTTAAATTTTGTTGTGGTAGGACTATTTAATCTCATGTAGTTCTCCTTTTTCTTTCGGGACTTTACTGTTACGGAAAAGTTTGAGTCACAAGACTCGAGGCGGTTGCAGCTAATGGTAACCAGCTGCTAATATGCCTTCGCTAGCTCCTGAGCTTATTCAAGTCCATAATGGGTAAGAAAACGCAAAATTACCACCAGCTAACTGGGCGATGTTGGTCTTTGTCATTGGTTCACTTCCTTTGTCACTCTATATGATTTATTTACAGGTCATAAATTCCATTCTGAAAGGTCTTGAAAAGTCTTAAATTTAAGTTGGTGGAACCTACAGACGCCCTGAAGTTGTTATAAGATCTTTGTTACAGACTAAATGTAGACTAGCATCGACTGATTTATTATAACATATACAGTGGGTAAAATATGTATTGGACACGTCAACATTGTTCTCAGTAAATATATTTCAAATGGGGTTACTGGCATGAAATTTCCTCCAGTTCTCAGCAACAACCCAAGTAATCGAAACATAAACAAACAAAGCAAATGTGTTTATAAATAAAGTTATGGTCAAAAAATGTAATGGAACAGGGAATAAGTAACCGATACACTTACATAAATGTCTTGAATAGGGTTTTTTTATTTTTAGCCTTAACGACACTATTTCCATTGCCTTCCTTGGAAGTCATCTTCAGATTTCTAACCAGGTTGTCCTGGTACATTTATCCATTCAGTTATTTGGAGGTCTGGCAGTAGCACATGTTGTAAGATGGCCCACACTGTCATGTTCCTACCTTCAAACGTCCCTTCTGACATGGTTCTTGCTCCAAAAGTGGTTTGTGCAAAGAGTTTATCTTAAGCCTCAATCTCCAGGCAAAACTGTGCTTGCTACTTCTGGGTCTTACTGTAGAACTCTGTTAATGCTGCTTGGCTCTTGGACAACTCTTTTGACTTTTCCATCAGACGTCCTATGTGAGACGCCTGGCTGTGTCTGCTTTATGTTGAACTTCTCTTATGGATTATGGCCCCACCGGGCGTTCACTGCAATATTTAGAGGCTTAAGAAAGACATCCCCAACCATCGCCGTCCAAATGTTTTGCGACGGTGCGACATTCTTTTTTGTGAAGATTTCCTATCTCTCTGTCCAATACTTTGCTAACAAGAACCCAGTTAATATTAATGTGTTAATACTAAACCAGCTGACTCTAAATACTGATAGATCTCAGTGGTTGGGTTTTTTTGGGTTTTGTTTTTGGTCTTCTAGGCTTCGTTTTGTTCATGCGTTCAGTAGTTTTTCCCTGTACCATTCCACTTTATTGCACATAACTTAACAAACGACTAATTTGTTGTTTTCTTGGCTTGTTACCAAAATTTGGTGTGAATTTCATGTCGATAGAGTGAACCCCCGTCTATCTGCAGTTCAGTTTTCGTCCACTTTTTGGTAGAACGTAACTAAAATATTGGAAAGAAATCCACGATGGGAAGCTGAAATACCGAGGCACATTGCTACTTCACACAATAGGCCGGGGTTTTACAAATCAGCCAAAGAAGAAGCACTATTTCCTTTCCTTGGCACTGATTGATTGTATCAGTGTTAGCTAACCATGGACGTTAGCTCCTGTGATACTGCCAAATTGCTTCTACTATGTGTATTAAGATAAATTTTATATTTGAACTATTAAAACAGGCAACTCTTATCATTTCAGAGGCGTATAAGTATTTCTATATTTCCTCTGTTCGCGGTCAACTATGGTCCCTAACTCTTGCGAATTCTGGGGTTCCACTGTGTATCTGTCGAGAAAACCATCGATGTGTTCAATGCATATATGACTTGAATGATTGTCACTTTTTTTTCCCCACAGCTACGTCCATCAGATGTTCGGCAGATGTCCTCCCTACGACCCAGACCTGTTCTTACGACGAAAACAGAACCTAAAAGAAGAAGACGGACAGACGTAGCTGGTCCTTACCATCATAACACTCAAAGGGTGTCGCCATGAAGACGGACCAATTGGACCAATCAGAACCACTAGGTGAAGCTCTGTAAGAAGAAAAAGAAGGAGGTTGGGGGGGGGTGGTATGGGGCAGGGAGTGGAAGACACAACATGGAACATGATTAAATAAAGACTGTTGTTTTCCTCTGTGCAACAAGCCAATTGATCACAAATCGACTTGTATTTTCTACTGTGTGTGACCCCAGTGTCAGCTGTGACCATTGCTTGCGAATTCGTTACCCGATCCTCTTTCCCACCTGCCCAAACTGCACACAAACACACCAATCCTTTCTCTCACCGAAAAAGAAAGAAAGAAAATAGTTTGAGGAAGAGGTTTCGACGCTCCTCAGTTCGCCTCCGCGAGTTGTGGAGGGTTAGCGAGCGATATGTTTGTCTCTTTCCACTCCAGTGAAGGGTGAATTCAGCTTGGCTGCAATAAGAAATGGATTACCCGTTCATTAAGGAGGCTGCGTCACTCCTCATTGAGCTGGACAAATAACAAATTAATTCCTAGCCGCCTAATTTCTCTCTGTTCTGCGCTGAATTTTCGATAGCGTCGAATTACTGATCACAGCAGCGTGGCCGCTCCCTCAACTTTTTCTTTCTGTTTTTTTTTTTATCAATTTTTTAAAAAGGGGCCACGAGGGGGGAAAAGGAGGGGAGGGAGGGGAATTTCTGGAAAAAAAAAAAAAAAAACCTTTACAGGGAAAAAAAAAAAAAGTTTTTTTTTTTTTCTTCTGCTATGCTATAGCTTTTTTTTTTTTTTTTTTTTGGTTTTATCAAGTCGTCTCAATCTTGTATCAGTCAAGTGCGGGTCAGGTTGCTCGTGGTGTTTTGTAAAGTAGCGGCGGCGTATTGACAGGCTGGTATTGATGTTTCAATTAGAGCAGCGTTACATAGAGCCGCGGCGTGGCAACACGGCGCGGCTCCCGCCATCTGCTTCTGCCTCCGCGTCTGACGAACGAGGCACGTGGGGCTAATCGAGCAGCACATGAGCGATGGCACCGCGATATCTGGCTCGAGCACACGAACGCGCACGTCCTTATGCAGGGACGTGCGCGGATGGGGGTGGGGGTGCTGAGGATTGTGTGTGTATGTGTGTGTGTGGGGGGGCTTCTTGTTTAAACAGCCCCGCAGAAAAAAAAAAAAAAAAAAAGAAGAAGCTTGTGCCACGGGGAGCAGCCAGCAGGTTATTTCTCCCGACGAGGATTCAGGACATAGAAGCACCAGATGCACGAGATGGAAAATTCTTCAAAAGCTTGTCTTGATGAAAAGACAAAAAAAAAAAAAAAAAAAAAAAAAAAAAAAAAAAAAAGGAAATGGCCTGTGCCAGGTTTCTCTTGCACTGGGACAGCCTGGAATAACAGTGTGCATTATGCCTGGCGTTGCTGCCTGCCAAACCACACGAATCAAAGGCCTCATTGTGTGGATTACCTCGTTAATCTGCTGATGCCATTGAGCAGTATTGCAGGTGTTAATGTGCCAGTTTTTTTTTTTCTCTCATCTCTCTCTCTCTCTCTCTTCTTTTATTGGGGAGGTGTAGCGTCAGGTTTGTAATCTGCTTTAAATGCTTTCTGGGGAACGACACACTGAAACTCTGCCAAGAGATTGCGAGGAGTTCTCTGTTAAAGGGGATGGAAAGGCGGGTGGTGGGGTGTGTGTGTGTCAGGGGGGGGATGAGGGGGGGACGCGGTGCCGAAGCCTGTGGGGACTATAGCTGGTGAGCTGCACGGCCCACACCACTTGTTGAAATATAGGGCTGCATGAATAATGAAAGAGGGAGAGGGGAAGCGATATTGCTAAAGCAGTTCCACAATGACATCCATCATAGTAATGCCCCGTCGCTCTGCTTCTTTTGTCTCATCCGGCGCACTAACTCCAAGTTGCGTCTCTTTGGAGGAGCGAGCTCCGTGTCTGCCTGGGCTGATGGACCAGAAGAGGCAGGAAGGGATAGATAGATAGATAGATAGATAGATAGATAGATAGATAGATAGATAGATAGATAGATAGATAGATAGATAGATGCACAAGGAAAAAAAGGAGTGAAAAGTGGAGAGAAATGTGCTTCTTTTCTGCTCCCTGGGGTGGTCTCTTCATCCAGGGGCCTCAAAGAGCGACAGAATACACCTCCCTGCTACAATGGAAGGGGGGGGAGGGACCCACAGGGGCTGTTGCTATTTGAGTGAGTGTGTGTGTGTGTGTGTGTGTGTGTAGTGGGGGTGCAGCTTTAAGCAGGCCTTTGAGTGGCCTAATTGCATTGGAATACAGCAGCCTGAGAGCTGGTTCAGATCACGGCGGGCTGCTGGAGGGGTGAGCGCCCGCACCTCGACAGCCACACTCAGCAAAAGAGCCCCGGCACAAAGCGCACAATTAATGCTCTCCCTCTCGTTAACTCTCTCCCCACTTTTTGTCCTCTCCTACTTTTTTTTTTATCCGCTCACCCCCTCCATCTCCCTCTGTCCCTCCGTCCCGTCCGAACAGCTCAGTATGTCGTCACTCACCCACTGTATTAATCCTCCCATGCAGCCCCGTCAATCTCCCCATCTTTGATGCACACAACAATTACAGTAAAGATGAAAGGCGTGGGTCGGCCGCCTTCCCATTATGTAAGACTTGAAACAGGGAGAAAATGACTGAGATGCAAGCATGCTGGTCTGAAATAATAATAATAATAATAATAATAATAAAACTTTTAGAGGCGGATGGACATGTGATGTGTGCCAGTTCACACGTTCTGTGCTCAAACGGTGAATATTGAAAGAAGTAGCAATAGAATTACATGCCTAAATGTTAAAGTTACATGTAAAGAAAAAGAAAATTAGAATCTTTGCAGCCTGCCCAAACAACAGCAAACTTTCAGCAATGAATACTAAGATGTTTAGCATTTGCACTTAAAAAAAAAAAAAAAAATTGCTGCTAGAATTTAACCCAGAAAAGAAATTTGCATGCATTTTAGTCTGGTAGATTTTAATCAATTATACTAAATTGGTATTATGTAAATGCAACAAATGAAAGATTAATGAAATCCAAACAGAACAAAACTTTTATGAAACTCTAATTATTATTATGATTTTGTTCATGGGGTTTGTCCATCCTGAAAAAAAAACAACAACAACCAAAGAGCAAGAATTGGCTCATAATGATTGAGGCATGAATCGTTACTGAAATAGTATCAGATTTTTTGTATGTCCCTCATATAATTTATTATGCTAATCTTTTCAATAAAACCACCGCTGAGACGCATTTATGAAGGCTAGCATGCTAGCAGCTTTGTTTTAGCATTAGCGCTGTCGCTAAGCGAACCAAAGGTGGACACGAAGTGAAATGCTTAAAACCATATCGTGTTATAAAATTCTTAACATTCACTAAGTTGATATTTTTTTAATAAAGGTTCCATATAGACATGTCAGGCTTACTGGATTACATTTTTAGTCATGGCTTGTTACAAAGTTGTTAATAACGTAGCGAATCTTGTTAGACTTTTCCTATTGTTGCTATTACAAACTAATGTGCTTGATTGCAGTTTTAAGATATTTTTGGGCAAATATATCAAAACTAATTGTTTTATGTAATTGCGCTTCAGTCATGTTAGTAATTATTAGAGCCCTCACTGGTGAAAGCATTTGGATTATTGTGATTTTTATTAGTGTTTATGATTACAGATCCTTAGATATGAATAAAACGTGCTTTCTTCAACTGTAACCATAAACTTTGTTGCCTCGATCTTTTGACGTCTTGAATGTCTTCAGCATGAATGCTGTTTTGCATTCAAGATCTAAGACACAACAGGAGAAACATGTTACAATTTAGAAAACATGACCACCCTGCAACAAGGGTTTTTCTATGAAGTTGGTCGTTGGCATTCTGCTACTTTCTCTGTATCATATCAGTAAAAAAAATCTTACAGAAGTGTTAGTCTTTTCATGGACTCGACGGTCCAATCGCAGTCTAGTTGCTCCATATTCAAACAGCCTTCACCTTGGATTCTCTCGGCTGAGTTGTGTGAGGAGGAAGTCGGCGATTCTGAAAACATTTCATAGCCAACCAGCCCCAGCCTTTGATTTCCTTTATTACCCGAGCCGTGTCTTAATAAAATCTAATTATTTCCGCTCGCAGGACGTTTTCGGGTGAGAAACTGGCAGAGGGATGTGAGCTGATGTATGGGGGAGACAGTCGCCTAATTAGAGCGTTGGAAATTGAATCTTTACAGCACACGGGTCATATAATTATCCTACTGTTAATTTAACGCTTACATTCCCCACCGTTCACTTCACTCCCTTAAATGTGGCTTGGCAGCAGCTCAGCACCCCGGTGCCTGGGAGGAGGGCCCCCATCGTTGGCCCTTCCGAGCGACTGAATAACAGCAGACCCTGAAGTCCAAATAACAAGGCTCGCATCATTTATGCATTGTTAAGCCATGTAATTGAAACGAGCCGTAGTTTGCATATTACGCCATTAAAATAATGTGCTTCGTGTTTCTCCCAACACGACTGTTTAAGCCTGTGTGGCGATGTGGTAATTCCTCGAATTACAGCCTAATTACCACAATGTTCTTTTGATTTGGCCGATTTCAATGTTACGCCACAATAATGTGGAATATTAGCAGAATGAATGACCGAGCCGTGCCCGGAAACTTTTCGCGGCATAACTTAAATCCTGGTGGCTGCGTGAGCCGTCAGTACAGCTGGAGCCACATCTATAAAGGATTATTAGCCTATGAAATGAGATCCATTAAAGGCCCAATCACAAATCTTTCATTAAAGAGCTCGGCTTTACGTGGAATAGGACCATTTTGTGTGCGTTACTCTCTTGATCCTCATTATCCACTTTAAATCACAGAGTGTGCATGTATTACCGCTGTAAACATCGTAATGATGTTTATGCTCGCTATAAAATGTATTTAATTTATGACAGGTACTAGGAATTTACAGCATATTTGCATTTTTTGTCATTTTTTGTCAACACGCGCCTTTAAAATAATAATGCAGTAAATTATTGCAGTTTATAGCTGTAAATATAGTCAACCTTTTAAAGTCTGATGCAATAAATTGTATTCAGAAAGCAATATAGTTCTAATTTGAACTCTGTATTTGATTCTCCTAACTAAAAGTTGAATGGTCGCCTTTAATTTCTCTGTTTGTATCATAATTGATACATTAGGAATATGTGGTTGTATTTATCAAACTTTCCCACCGTTCCAACCAAACGGAGATTTTTAGTGCGCCCTAAAAAACAACACAGTTAAGCAGCATTTGCCACTGTACATTTGATCCAATCAAAAACAGGGGAAAAATGTGATGCTTTCTGTGCTATTGAGATAAAGACGTTTATATGTAGGCCTCAAAATAAACAATCAATCAATTAATCGCATGATAAATAAAAAAAAAAATCTCAATATGATGCTTTGGTCTCAACTAGCCGTTTTTTTGGGGGGTTTTTTAAGGACAATTTTGTTTATAGAGTCTCGTGATTCATCTTATTTGTTGTTTCTGTTGTTTTGTTTGTTTATTTCGGATATTTAAAATGTCTTCCAGTTTCAGTGTTAAATGTTCATTAGAATTTAAAGTTTATTGATTTTTTTGAGAACGTGTTCTTGCATTGTCATGCCGTCACCATTATATCACTTGAAGGTGGTCTCAAAAACAACAATATTATCGTTTATCGCGATAACTTCTGGGACAAGTTATCGTCTGTCAACATTTGTAATCGTGACAGGCCTACTTATAGCTCCTACTAAGATTAAAATCGTCCACCCTGGTCACTCAAAGACAGAACCGAAGAACCCAACATGCTGCAATTAACATCTGCCTCTTGTAAGTTGTTGCATTTTATAGCTGTGATAGTTAACCTTTCAAAGCATTAGGCAAAAGATAATATTCAGAAAGTAATAGTTTTCATCTGGACTCTTTATTTGATGCTTCTTACAAAACGTTGCCTTTAATTTCTGTCTGTTTGGTATCATAATTGATACATCAGGCATATATGGTTGTATTTATCAAACTTTCTCAACCAAATACAGTTTTAATTTACAGTATTATAGTATTTTGTTTTTTAAAATACAAATTCAAGTTTTCCACGCTGGCCACCTAAAAAAAAAAAAAAAAAAGCGGTCAAAGCTAATCCAGTGCAGGTGAAGAAGAACTGAACGTGCTGCAATCAACACCTGCCTCTGCTTCATAATATATCTTTTAAATTATTGCAGTTTAAAGCTATTAGTAAAGTTGAATTGATACTAAGAAAATAACAGTTGTAATTTGAACTCTGTATTTGATGACAAAAGGTTGAATGACTGCCTTTAATTTCTGTCCGTTTGTATCATATTTGATACATTAGGCGTATGTATCAAATACATACTATTTGATACTATTTCGTTGGGAAAACTATTTCCCAACGAAGTAGTTTTAATATGAGGGATTCATTTTGTAAAATACAGATTAAAATGGTCCTCCCCTGCCAATAAAAAAGCGGTCAAAGCATCCATAAAAATTTTTTAGGAAGAGCCGAACACACTGCAATTAGCACCCGAACCATCCTGCATGCCTCTGCATTGTTCTCATGTTCCCGTCTGCACATTTGACATGTGTCCTTGTCTGAACTTTTTTTTTTGAATAAATTAACATGGCTGAAAATGATTTGTGAGTGTGAATATTTAATATATAGGCTTTGGTGTGTTCCCTGAACACTTTGGAATTTTTTTTTTTTTTTTTTGCGAAAGTATTTCTTTGATTGCTTTTTTATTGCCTTTTAATTTTACTGCCGGTCCACGTTATTAAATAAAATGTTTAATTACAGTTTCAGTCATTTGCATAGCTAGAAAGTTATAAATTGGGGATATTGGGAAGTGTATGGGCTGATTTATTGGTTTAATTTGTTGCCACTAGGTAATAACATTATATCTGGTGGGAAGTGAATTGTTGTAGGCCAGACCAACCTGCGGTGCTTTATAATTGCGTCCGTACTTGTAGGACGTATCTGCGCCTTTCAATCTCAATCGGTGACAACACCCAGAAGTTGTAAAGTTGAAATCTGCCTCACAAAATATTACGTTTCTGTTCGGTTTTGATTTATCCCTTGGCAGAGTGAGGAGCAGCTCTGAGGAGAGACATAATCTCATCTTTTTCAGCTCTTCTAGTCCTTTCTTTGTTTCTTTCTTTCTTTCTTTCGGGGGCCTGCGTTCCTCACTCCTCCCTCCTTTATTCCTGCAAAGGCTTTGTCCCCTCAGCACAGAGCCTCTCTAAATAGAGGCCTTTAGACAGTCGTGGTTTGGAGTGGGGGGAGAGGCATCAGCGGTGATGCAACTGCTGTTGTTTCATTTACTTCTCCCTATGGCAACCAGCAGCAGTCGGCCAGGAATGTCCCCTCTCTGGACAAAGTCCTGGTCCCTGAAGCTGACACCGGGGGCAGCGACAGCTGGGACGGGATGGAGGCTTGCCCTCCGTGCCCCGGCCTGGAGGCCTTAGCTTGGACTTAATCCTTCTGTTCACCTCTGTCTGTTTTCACTTCATTGGACGATGAGCAAGCCCTGCGTCTACAGCAGTTCTCTAGAAGACACGGAAACAAATTCACTGACTTTTTTTTCCTGCTGATGGCCATTTCTGCACAACCTTTGTAACAATCCCACAATATATCCTTAAAGAGCTGCAAACGTATTTCAGACGCCGCAAGTCTTCATTTACTGTCTTATTTCACTTTTTTAAATCAAGAAATATTGTAAACTATTCATATCATGTGCGACACTAAAACTCAGCTCAAAGTTACTGTTCCTTTCTTGGGCTTCTGGCATCAGGGTATACGCCAAGCTTCTCAAAAGTGACCATTTCCAAACTGCTACGTTTCAAGTCCGTCTACTGAAATGCCAGACAATTTTCTCTGGATCATACATGAGAATAGCATTGCCCCTCCCCCCACACCTGTTGCTGCACACTGCCAGTCAGCTGCCTGAAAGAAGGCTGCCACACTTTGCCCTGGCTTACGATAAAGACAAATTTGCCTCCACTGATATTTCAGTTGCAAATAACAAGCAGTTGATGAAGGTTACAAGATAACTTTGACAAGGATTGACTTTGTGTCTCATAATCAAAGTATCACACGGTTTTAATGGAGGTCTGTTTGCTTCTCTGTTAGAGTTAAAAAGCAACCAGATCAAGTCACACATGTAGTTTTAAAATTGGGGGCAAATGCAGTAAAGCGGCGTTGTTTTTACTCCATCCAATACCTGCTCGTGCCTAGCCGGTAGCCCCGCCCACTAAAGCTTTAAGTTGATTGGTTGAGCTCAGTTTGTTTACAGAGAGCAGCTGAGCATCTCTGAGAAATAACCAGTGAGCAATATCAGAACTTTAGCAGTCTGGAGATTCCCTCAGCCTAAAGTGAACTGTGGTATGATTGTGAGGTGGGCGTTATTTAATCTGGAAATGCTGTTTTATAAACTGTTTTACCACTAAATTAAGAATAGGCGTCTTTCGTAGTGGAAAGATATTTATTAATAAATTAAAACAACCTTTTTTTTTTCTTTTTTTTTTTTTTTTTTTGTTAAATAAAACATGCTAGATATTATTTTCCTGGATGATTTCCGGTTTCCTTTCGGACCTGACGCTTGTTTCCCCCATGACGACATGCAAGAGAAAAACCGCTGCAGTCTGTTTATTAAGTGTATTAAATACAACAGGAAACGAGGATTGTTACTTTATTTATCAAAGCACTTTTCTAACCTCTAGCTCATTTACTTGTTAAACTTAAAACTTGCAGTTATGATTACATGCTTCTGCGTTGGGTGTATGTTTATGGAACTAGAAAATAGTGGGAAATTGTAGATTTGTTGCATCTCTAACATACGTTGTTAGCATTTTCTCGAAGTGTTTTTAATCCAGAAACGACAACAAAAGACGCATTTATTTGAGTTTTCCAGCTATTTAATAATTAAACATTTATTTAAAAAATAGTCACTAGTTAAACTAAATAGTTAGTAAACTAGTAATTTACATCTTTAAACTAATAGTTTGATTCCGTTAATTTAAAGGAGTCGAAATGATGATTTGTAAGGAGAAACGGTGTTATGAATTTTTACACAACTAAATAATCAACATTGCACAAATAAAACGCTCTAAATTTCTAATCAGCCTGCAGTGATGAAATAACAAAATTGTTCTAAAAAAAAAAAAAAAAAAAAAAAAAGAAAGAAGGCAACTTGTTAACAATATACACATAAAGACGACATAAATGTGCAACTAACTGGTCTCATTACCAATAAACATGGCTAAAATAATCCCATTTCCACAATCTAAACTGCTGTGCACAATAACCAACAAAATAAATCTGCTGTCTGCATCAGAGGAAATCCCCGCAGCTGGAGCTCGACTACCTCTAGTCTGAGTCCGGATAAAAACCTGACTGCCAGAGTAAATCAACTGGATATTACAGCCGCACCTGCTGATCCCGGAGCTCCGTCTCCTCGCGCCGCACTCCGGCTCTCCGCTTCCACAGGAGCCTCAAACAACTCGCACCTCTCCGGCAAAACAAGGCTGTGTTTGTTGAGACTCCCGCCGAGCCAATCCGCGCGCCGTTGCCCCGGGCAACCGTGTCGATCATTCCTCGACGCCCAATGAGCGACGGGGGCGGCGCGGAGTTCAGGTGCGCCTCGGCGTCCACTTGGCAGAGCGCCTGGGAGCCGCCTATGGGCAGGAGCGGATCTGTCAAATGCGAGGTTCCTTTAATAAGAGCGACCAGTCCGGCTCCGGGAGTCATGGCGACCGCAGCGTCTAACCACTACAGCATCCTCACCTCCAGCGCATCCATCGTGCACTCGGAGCCCGGCGGCATGCAGCAAGCCACGGCGTACCGGGACGCGCAGAGCTTGTTGCAGAGCGACTACCCGCTGCAGAGCAACAGCCACACGCTCAGCCACGCGCACCAGTGGATCACGGCGTTGTCCCACGGAGAGGGGACCCCGTGGTCCTCGAGCCCCATCGGCGCGGAGCAGGACATCAAGCCCGCAGTGCAGGGCGCCAGAGAGGAGATGCACAATTCCAGCAGCAGCCTGCAGCACCAGTCGCGGCCGCCGCACCTGGTGCACCAGGCGCACGGGAACCACCACGACGCGCGGGCGTGGAGGACCACCACCGCGGCGCACATACCGAGCATGGCGACGACGAACGGCCAGAGCCTTATTTACTCCCAGCCGGGCTTCGGCGTCAACGGGCTGATCCCGGGGAGCGGCCAGGGGATGCACCACCACAACCTGCGGGACAGCCACGAGGACCACCACAGCCCGCACCTCAGCGAGCACGGCCACCCCGCGTCCCAGCACCAGCACCGGCCGCAGAGTCACCACGACCACTCGGATGAGGACACGCCGACGTCGGACGACCTGGAGCAGTTCGCCAAGCAGTTCAAGCAGCGGAGGATCAAGCTGGGCTTCACGCAGGCGGACGTGGGACTCGCCCTGGGGACCCTGTACGGAAATGTGTTTTCCCAAACGACCATATGCAGGTTTGAGGCCCTGCAGCTCAGCTTCAAAAACATGTGCAAACTGAAGCCGCTGTTGAACAAGTGGCTGGAGGAGGCGGACTCCACCTCGGGCAGCCCGACCAGCCTGGACAAGATCGCGGCGCAGGGCAGGAAACGGAAAAAACGGACCTCGATCGAGGTGAGCGTAAAGGGAGCTTTGGAGAGCCATTTTTTGAAGTGCCCTAAGCCGGCCGCGTCGGAAATAATCACCCTGGCGGACAGTCTTCACCTGGAGAAAGAAGTGGTGAGAGTTTGGTTTTGTAACCGGAGACAGAAGGAGAAGCGCATGACCCCTCCCGGAGGAGCGCTGCCGGGCAGCGAGGATGTGTACGGGGACACGCCGCCGCACCACGGGGTCCAGACCCCGGTCCAATGAACTCTACCGGACCGCTCCTCCAGGACTTGTTCATCGGTTGTTTTGTTTTTTTATTATTTTATTTTATTTTATTATTATTATTATTAATTAATATTATTATTTATCCCCGAGGTTATATATAAATCACTGGACTATGAGACGATCTAGTGAGTGTTTTATGTATAATAGATTGCAGTGAGCACCTCCACGATATCTGCAGTGAATGTGAGAGAGATGAAGGGAGGGTGGGAGTGGGGGAATGGGGGGGGGGGGGGCAGTGGGTGCTCCCCGGGGACACATATCCCCCGCCCTGGGGGCCGCCGCGGTTTCAAGGGGTAGCCCCGTTTGTGTT
>CAEGAE010094551.1:0-31801 GCA_903067095.1 Girardinus metallicus | reverse complement strand
CCCCGCCTCTCACCCGGAACGTAGCTGGAGATGGGCACCAGCAACCCTCCCGACCCCATTAAGGGACAAGGGTGAACAGAAAATGGATGGATGGATGGATTCATTGTTCACATCCTCTGTAAGAATATTGGTGAAGACTTGAGGTCATATCACCTCATTCCATAAAAGCATGCTGTGTTATAGTTCAATAAAAACAGTTGTAGATGGAAAAAAAGTTATTTATTCAACAAAAGCTTTATGGACAATCTCTAGTTTCTTTCTCAGCCTTATATTTATTAGCAAGACTTCACTACAAGGCTTTGGTGGGAGGGAAGCATTTCAATAAAACGGCAAACGACGAGTAGAAATAGATCATTTTTATCTGTAGGATAAAAACATGTTCAGTTACTATAATGCCATGACTGTTCTCATTGTTCTTTACTGTACCTTATTGGTACAGTAAATCTGTACCATGTTTAAGTATCAGTGGATGGAAGCAGCTGAAAATCTATAGAATCACAAGAAGTTAACTTCAATTTACCATTTATTTGATTCAAATGCTGAGGGAAAAAAATACAAGGCAGGATGGTTTAAATATGCTCTTTTGAATTCGGTCGGATTCTTTTACAACAACAGATCACATCAACCCTACAGCTGTGTGTATGCTGCTGTTAGTCTAACCCTTTCCATCTTCACCCACTGCGCAATGAGCTCTGCTTCAGCCTTTCTGACTCTGACGACTGAGGCTGGATCAGAATCATTAGATCCTCTGCAAGAGAACACAAACATTTGTTTTCATGTTGAACATTTCAACCACAGAGAACAAACTGAGGAGCCAGCAGCTTGTGGTACCTCAGGTCCAGGTGATGAGCCCCTCCAGAAATGTTTAGTGCTACCAGCGATGAACTCAGCGACTTGCGCACCTGAACATCAGAGAGCTGATTAACTTTGACGTGAGACTTGACTGAATTTTTTCTGCCTGCGTCACACTCACCCCTCCGTTGGCCCATGGGTCCAAATCCCCGTTGGAGAAAATGATGTTGTTCGCTGTGGAGAGGGCTGAATACAAGAGATCATTAGAACAGGGTTTTACAAAGTGCTGGGTGACTACCTGGGCCTCAGAAAGACAGAAGGAAAATTAGGGGGGGAAAAAATGACATTTTTTTAATAAAATAAACTTTTAGTCTCCTGACAGAGCTGCATAACCCAAATGGTAGTGTGCACGTATTCTCCAGTCAGTGGAGAACACATGCTGCTCTGAGACCAGAGAAGGAGTGGCTGAGGTCTGAGTATCTGAGACTTACTGTCCCCCCAGAACTGGATTTGGAGCCAGCCTGGCCGAGGAACCACAGCCCAGCGCTTGGAGCAGTAGGCCTCTCTGTCCTTCTCAGTGAAGGCCATCGGAGGAAACATGTCTGTCACGTTGTTACTCTCAAAGCACAGCTCCACCTCAGTGCAGGCCTGAACACAAGCAGGACAATCAAGCAGTGAGATTTATCAAAAAGTGTCACAGAAGCAGATTCTCAAAGTTGGAGCAGACTGTGAGCTGGTGGTGTGTGTGGGATCACTGGAATCTGCAATCTACACCTGAATAAGAACCTAGTTGTCTGGATCCTGAACATTTCGTTTTTGTCAGTAAAGATTTTAAACTTCATGTTTTCAGCCGTTTTAAAAACAAGGTTCCTACTTTAGACGTCCAGAGCTCTGAGTCTTGTCTGTTAGAGATGGGTGACATGGATTTAAACTTCTTGTATTTATTGAGATAATGATAAAAGTGACAAAAACAGTATTTAGAAACTATACAAATGTCACTATAGTCAATTTGCCACAGAGAAATTGTGGCAAATTTGTCACTGTCACTGTTATGTGACCTGTGTCGTCTTCAGGACGCAGGTTACAAAGAAAAGTTTTTGTAACCTGCATCACTTTATTTTTTAAATATACTACACACAGCAACTACAGTGGCTGATTAATAATATTTATTGATGCTCTTAGAGACCAAGGTGACAAAGATCTAAAGTAACAATCCAGACAATATTGTCAGGATTTCTTTCAATAAATTACCTCCTTTACTTTTACAGACATCCAGTTTATTCAGGTTTATTTCTTTAAATCTGTTTCCACACTACACTGCAACGTGACTTTTATGCTCAAATTTCAGCCTCCCAGCTCAAGTCTGACCTGGTGATTCTGATTTTGACCGATACCAACCATTCTGGTAATTTTTTTACCAGAAGAGTTGCTAAATATTTCAACAAAGTTGCTGATCTGGAAGCAGTGAGGTGACTATTAACTCAGGATGCATTTGTCCTGACTGACCAGGACAAATGCGTCCCGGTCAGTCAGTCAGCCCTCTACTGGCAGAGCTAAAGGGACAGTGGCTGATTTTCAGACCTTTGTGGAGGTTGATAAGATCTCTGGGTAAGATTGGTCTGTCATGTGTCAGCCGATCATCGATCTCTCAAAATTAAGGAAATCAGGAACGATGCATCGGTGCAGCCCAACAGATTAGTAGTCATTTAGCTCTGGAATAAAACCTACATTTATGTAAACGACTGCACATCTGTTTGTGATGGGACTGAATTATCTATATATCTATTTACCTATCTATCAGATATCCATCTGTAGATAAACTTTATTCCTATTTTTTTTTTAAATGCCCTGAGAAAAGATTTATTGTGGTTATTTAAATAAACGCGACAGTCACTGAGTCCTTTCACACCACTGACACGTCCAGCCAACATGGAAGTAAAGCCGTTGGTACCACATCTCCTAATATTTCCCATCAGCCCCGGGGTTTTGGTGTACCTGGTAGTCCCAGGCAAGACTGTCCAATCCCAGTCCACATCCAGTCGGGTCAGCACACTGCACATAGAGACTGTAGAGGTCAAAACAGGTCAGCGACCCCGTGGAGTTGTACACGATCCCTGCAGGTTGGAAGGCATCGGTTACTGAACAGACGTGGCTTCCTCACCTCTGTGTTCACTTGTTTTCTTTTTGTTCCAAATTTTTTCAGAACCGTTACAAGAATATTTACAGACAATGAGAGGCGCCGTCACTGTCTGCTCCCTTTTTCCACAAGGTGCATTGTACTGACCATGAAGCTGACCACTACCCTCTAGTGTCTGCACACAGTAACTACATCTCGGGTGCCTTGGACAGGGTGATGCATCCTTTCACCCATCAGCACTGGTTTCAGGGGAAATCTTTGCTCAAACAAACGTCCAATCAGCAGCTGATTTGTGTTACTGGACCTGCGGTGTCTCGGAGGTTAGCCAGCAGATCCAGTCCTCTCAGCATGGTTCCACAGGCCACCTGAAAAAAAAGAGAAAAAATAAATAAATCAGTTTCACACCAGTTCAGCAGCTTCACATAAACTAAACATGATGCCAACATCATGTTTGTTGACATCAACTCACTGACCATTCCAGAAATGAAAGACACAAACTACATAGATAGGTTTTCAGCAAATCTGAGACTCTGATTCTCTTCACAAAAGCTTTCAACACATCAAAACTGAAACCAATGTCAATTTATTTATAAGGCACTTTAAAAACAACTATTAACTGAACCAAAGTGCTGTACGGTATTCACAAAACAAACAGATTAAAACACATAAGGTTAATACGGTTCTTTTGTCCAAACAATATAACGAGTTTTATTTTGATTCAAGTGAAAAAAAAATTGGTTCACCCATAATCTAACTTCTGTTAAGCAATCTGTCAAAGACTGTAGGGAATCATCTTTACCATGCCATTTCTTTAGGAGCGGCTATATTTGTACATCGTCTGCAAACCAGTGAAAGGAGACATTGAATTTCTTAAAAGTGAGTCCAAAAGGCAGCAAGTATAATATGAACATAAACAAAACATGACCTAAGATTGAACCTTAAGGGACTCCAGAATTTAGATGTGCTGCCACTGAAGAACAATGAACAGAAAAACTTCTGTTTTTCAAATACAATGAGAGCAAATCTAACACTTAACACCAAAACAATCAAAATAAAAGGATGTCATAGTCAATAGTACTGAACGCTGCACTTAAATCTAATAACAATGTCCCTCCATCCAAGGAGATGATTAAATACTCTCAGTGTTTCTGTTCACATTTAAAACCAGACTGGAGTTTCTAAAATAAGTCGTAGTGGAATAATGTGTTAATCTCTTCTGTTTCAGAAACATTTCCAGATAACAATGAAGCTAAAATCCTTAGTTGCCATTTGTGTCTGAACAATAAGTTTAACAAATGAAACTATGAACATGTTGAGGATTCTAGAAAAAAATAAATGTTTGCTTGAATTTTGCCAACCAGATCCATTTTGTAAAGGATCTGGTTGTTCCATGTCTGCAGCTAAAGATACCAGAGTGGCTTCTTCAGTCGTCACAATAATAAATATTAAACATTTGTACCTCCTAAAAGCAGCGTGTGGTGCCTGTGAAGCTGACCTTGACAGGGTTGGCGGGCATGTTGCCCATGAAGCTGGTGCTGTAGGGATAGTCCAGCATGGCCATCATGGTGAAGGCGTTCCTCAGCAGGCCGTAGAGCTGCTGGATGTCCTGAGGAGACGCCGGCGGCTTGCAGAGAGCAAATTCTGACTGGATGCCACTGTAATCTGGCATCAGTAGAACATGTCTTTATTCCAAATAATGGCATGTTTTATAACAAATAAAACTGTTCATTGTGTGGGCGGTTGGAAAGGATTCACTTTATACATTTTTCTGTAATTTTCAGACAGTTGTTCATGGCGGAGCTCCTCACCTTGGCGGTCAGCTAATTGTTTTAACAGATGGAAAGCTCCTCTCACAGCATCTCTGCATTCAGGGCTGATGTTCTCAAAATCCTGGAAAGGAAAATATAAAAAAACTAAGTAAATAAAAATCACATTCAGCATCTCACAGGTTGACATCCTAATTTTCAGTTCCTGGAGAAGAATCTTTGCTAAAAGAAAAACTTTTCAACAAAGAAAATAAATTACCTCAGGGTGAAAAATAAAAGGTTTTCTTTATATAACACCTGCAGTTATGTAAGGTAATTTTATTTATCTAGAACATCCTCAGAAACTAGGCAGTTCAAAGTGTTGGTGTCAGTCAGTCTAATCTAATCATGAGACCTTTTTGTTCGTACAGAATACATAACAGAGGAGTCCTGCTATCAGAAAGGTTTCCATGGTAACAGTAAAGATACTCTGCTACAGTCATCCTAAAATCTGTATTAACCCAATCAGTTAGGAAGACAACAAAAATGTCTTGAAGAAACTAATTCTTGGATGATCTGAAATTTTCTGCTTTTCAAATCAGTCAAAACAATAAGTTATTGTTTTTGGATCAGAACCTCTGAAACAGAACCTGCTTAGGAAATAATTGAATCTTGGCCTCCAGTATTAAATTGGCCTCCAGCAATAAAGTGAAGAACCTCTGTGTTGTTTTTGACCCGGGTTTGTCATTTAAATTAAACAGGTTCCTACGATTTGATTCCTTCACCTCCACAAACAGAAGTAAATTGATCAGAAGTGTCCAGAGGTAAAGACGTTATGCTGAAAAACTAGGTCAGGCATTTGTTACTGTAAGGTTCGATTATTATCTGTGGTGTTTTATAGCTAAACTGAATTAAACCTTAACCCTCTGACTTAGTAGCATTAAACACACAAGCAAAGCTGCTCAATATTTCAGAGCAAAGACTCTGTCCCTGACAGAGCGCTCATGTTGGTGACTCACAGCTGTAACGTCTCTGAAAAACTGAGCGGCGTCTCCGAGCCCAGCGGTGGACAGGATGGGGGCGCTGGCCGCCAGGGCGCCGGCCACCATGTTGGGATACTTAAGTCTCATGTAGACGGACAGCATTCCACCGTAGCTGCAGCAACAGGGGTGAGAGGGGAAGATGTTATCTGACAACCTACAGTACCTGGTGAACAACCCCCCTGCCCCCCTCCCACCCACCACTACTCCTGTAGGTCTCACCTGCCACCAAACACAATAACAGGACAGTGTGAAGCTGCCAGCTGCTCCTTGAGCTCCCTGATCATGACGGCGTAGTCAGCGAGGGCCTGCTCCACCGTCAGCAGACCCACCTGAGGGATGTTGAAGGACTCTTTCCCAAACGGCAGAGATTGGCCGTAATATCTCTGAAAAAGACAACGGTGTGAGCATGAGAAAAATATTATAAAAAAATACATAGTAGTTAAAAAAAGTCTTATGTCAGCAACAGAGATTGAAGGAAAAATGTACAGCTTTGATCACATTTACTGAATACACGGAAAAGGCCTTAAATAAACTATCCGACGTTTAGTTTGAGGTGTGGAAAGTTAAGTTCACAAAGAGCAGAGAGCAACAAAAGGCCAGGCAGCACAGCAGTCACAATTACACATGATCACATGATCAGGCACAGAGGCAGTTTTCACTGTTCCAGAGTCCTCTCTAATTACTACTGTCTTACAGGATTCAGATTCAATACCGGTTCTGTAAAAGGAATAAGGCTGATTTATTCATCGGCCAAATGTTTTGGAACATTGTCCGGTTAAGAGAAACAATGACCCATTTACCGGTGGAATCCCTACAGTTTTTCCTTAAATGTTCAGCTACTTAAAAAGAGTCCATGATGCCATTCACTCCAACAATGTTTCTGTGGTCTTCAGAAGAGCAGCAGGCCCAACAGTTCCTCTGCCGTCCTCATCAGTGTTCATGACATACGTTTCTACATATTCATCCTTTTTTTCAAATGCACCAAGTGTTGCTGAAAAGCTCTAAATGGATCCGGGGACACACCGCACCACTTTCACACTCATCATCACAGATTGTGAGAAGATCTGTTCACACTGCCAGACTGAGAACCAAACAGCGAACAGCTGATGGAGCACAGACTGCAGCCTCCATCAGAGCCGCTGCATGCATCAAACTCAGCGCTACAATCCAAACCGTATGCAAACATAGACAATATTCTCAGAATATGGCAGGAGTAAATATTTAAAATGATTTAGACCGATACCAGAAGTGAATATAATTTGAACAGTGCTGACTGCTTTTTTTTTTGTTTGTTTTTTGAGAGTTGGGAACACTGATTTGTTTGCTTTCAGGTGATTCACGAGTTTTGTAATTAGTTTTAATGTGGGATTTGTTATTCCCATCATAAACAAACAACATTATAATGTATGGACTGAGTTGTGTAGAAAAGAATTGAACTGTTATGATTATTAACTTGATCCTTATTTGAAAATATTTTATTCTTAATGTTGGTTATAAATAAATACAAACCTAAGCCCTTTATGTTATACATAAAAGAAAACTTCTCAGTTTAAGAGCATTTTCACATTTTTGTTCAGAAGATGGATCAGTTCATTTATTTTATTGAGGCTCTTCATCATTGACTGGTATTTAGTCTTTAATATCTGAATGTCTCTTTTATTGTTGTTATGACTGCATGATTTTATTTTGATAGCTGGTTTATGCCCACTGTTTAATATTTATGATGCAGTTAAATAAACTAAAGTTTTCAGGAAAAAAGAAGCAAAAGAAACATCTGACAGCTGAAGTGTTCCAGCCTCTATCAGCAGCGCACTGCTCACACGGCCTGTCTGCATCCAGAATCTGTGTTTACATTTGTGATGGTAGGACAGAAAAAGATAAACTACTGATTATTATGAAGAGTTGCTGTCCTCATATCTTCTTACCATCCTATATACTGTAAATGATGACAAAAATAATCCTAATTGTTCCACCAGGACTTTTGTTCATATTTCTGATACAGGGGACTTTGTTCACACTGAATAAATGTACTCAAAGTAATAGTTAAGTTAAACTAGGAACCTTCTAAACCACACTGCTAAATGGACAAACAATATCACTTTATTAACCACAATCAGTGTGACTAAAATGTTAAAAAGCAAGAAAACAGATGAAGTGTTTTTACAGTTTACTGTTCTGGCTGCAGCTGAGGTGTGTGAGCCAAACTGTCCTGCACAGTTTGACTCGTGGTAAATGAAGAT
The DNA here is from genome assembly GCA_903067095.1 of Girardinus metallicus. Lineage (NCBI taxonomy): Eukaryota > Metazoa > Chordata > Actinopteri > Cyprinodontiformes > Poeciliidae > Girardinus > Girardinus metallicus. The sequence goes on along the minus strand of CAEGAE010094551.1, from coordinate 23,844 downwards.
CAGCAGACAAACCGAGTCAAACTTTAAACATTCACTTCCCCTTTTTCCTCCTCACATGATCCCCCTAATCTCCTCAGCCTGGCTGCCTCCAACACATTGGTGGCTCTTTGACAATTTTTTTTTTTCTTACATGTTCAGCGAATATGACCAGTGCCTGCTGCTGAGCTGCCAGCTCTGTGATGAACCCAGAGTTCAGAGCAAACTCCCAGATGTTGCCTTCATTTCCGGTGTAGAAGAAGATGGGACCATAGCCTTTCTTCCAGTACTGGTCTGCAGCAGGAAACAACAGATTCGTGTTAATCATTTGCTGTTCAGTTTATAACATTTATTACAGGAAAGTGCCTGAACCTGTGATCAGGTATCGCTGGCTGAACGTCCCGTTGCCCATGCTGTTAAAGTTGAAATGATCCACAGTCTGGGTGAAGAACTTCTCAGTGAAGTGGGGATCTGATGAACCTGCAGGCTTTGTGGCCTGGAGCAGTGAAATGAGCAGCACATGTTAGTCAGAAACCCCAGCATGATGCAGCTTAAATAACCCCGCAGAGCAATGAATGCTTGGCTCATGAATGACTTTAAATTACTCCGTTTTAAATATTATGATCATTCAAAACTATCATCAAGAACGTCTTCATTGAAGGCTACACAACCACAGGTCGTTTAACATCTATAAGGTTAACAGCGCTCTAGTCAAATACTGATCCCAGAGCAGGCGGGCTGACATGAGGCGAAGCTGGGATTTCAAAACAGTTACTAAACATCACACAGAGTGAAGTGAAACATTACCTGAAAGTGTGTGTGTGAGAGGCCATGAAGAGCGTCACAACACACAGCTGCTGTCACTGTGAAAAGGAGGAATCCAGCTGTCATGTTTCAGCGGTACAATTACCAAAACTCACACCGCTATCACTTTAACTTTTAACGAGCCTGAGCCAAACACTCCCGTCACATGACTTCTGTCACGTGACTTGTGTGAACTTCTCCGGTGCATTCAGGTGCAGCTCGGTAGATCTGCTACACACCAGTTGATGGAGCGCCTGTAGCCAGACACACATGATAAAAATAAAATAATAATAATAATAACAATAATAATAATTAAGCAGGTCAACGCTCCTTAGAGAGGCTGCAGAATGAGGAGAAGATAAATTCAGACCTGGCGCCACAATCTTTGCCTCACTTGGTTGCATCCCTGAGGTGAACTAGTGGCTGGACGGTGAATGATCTGCGTCTGTTCCGTTTGTATCGTTACATAACATTTGATCATTTTTGGCATTAAAGCCTTGTTTTATACTTAACTCATTATTTCTCAATGTAAAACTCTCAGGAATTTAACATCGGGTCCCAAAGCTGGCAAAACGAACCTGGCTGTTGCATAGACTACAACACCGTTTAATATGACACCCTTAAATAAAACGGTGCGCAAACTATTTCCTTCAGAAGTCACATATTTAGTAAATCCACCCTCAGTCAGTTTTCATTATTAACCCAATCATATTCAATAAATTAGAATATATGCTCCGATAAGTCTGCTTTGTAAGTTTTGAAGATAACAAACTTCTCAATTTGGCCCACATTTTGTTTTTATGAATATATATTTTTATTGGTCTGATGTAATAATCTATTTTTAAGTGTTATGTTTTAATTAGCTCTAAGTGGAAAATCATCATTATTAACAGAAACAAAGACTTTCAAACAACCATTTCTGTGTAGTTAATCTATATATTACTTTAATATTCTAATTTGTTGAATGGGTCTGTGATGTCATCCTAAAACAAAACATGGACTAATCAGACCACGTAACCTTTTACCATTAATCCAGACTCCACTTTTCTGCTTCAAATCACAAAGAAACATTTGAATCAAAAAGTTAATATTGTTTAGAGTAAATAAAATATTGCTGTTCATTGTGTTTTTGTATTCTTTGAAATTTACATTCGGCACGTCTGCACTGCCAGGCCTGTTTAACAGAAGAATGTGAACACCTGGCTGTGACGCTTGCTTGGCATTTTCTTTTGATCTCCCTGTGATGGGCAGAGCCTGTTGCCTGTTGGATGCCGCTCTACCAGCGCAACAGGTTGGCCAAGCAGAGAAAGCCGTGATCATGAAAAAGACACATTGTTTTCCTGGTGTCTGGTGAAATGTTTGTCTTGATTCAGTTAGCGGCTCACTTCTGGAAAGTACACTCATTTTCACTCCTGACTTCCTCCTCAGAGACAAGCCCTTTATTGTGAGCTCAAAGGTTTGTCTGAGTCCCCTGAGATTTCCCAGCAGAGCTATGATGTCAGCTCACGCAGTAATTACAGTCTCTACTGTAATGAAGAATAATATAGTGACTCTCCATAATTAGAATGGAAACAAAAACCTCTATTAACCCTAGAGGTAAAGAAAGATGTTGATGTGGATCTGTTGCAGAGCTGTTATGGCTGCTCAGGTCAACCAGCAGTTTGAATTTGAGGTGAAGCTTATTGTTACCGTTAGTTGATAATGTTGCTCACCAATGTGCTCACTTCTGTGCGTACGTGTGAATTCCACCTGCTTTATGGTGTGTCTCCCTGGGGAATGTGGACGGAAGACATTCTTGTAGGAGCTGGGTGGAGACTAATGATGAGGCCAGTTTCTTTTCCTCACACTTCCATGTGAGCACAGTGTTGTGCACAGCCGGCACACAGGGAGCACCAGGACTGCCAGGACCATTTCAAGCTCTCGTTCTGAAGTGAAAGGTGAGATTCATGGTGTGCCTGAGACTTTTTATTCTTGTGTTAACTGAGTTGAATGGGAGCTTTGCAGACAATGAATGAGTTATTAGGTCATATATTAGGAAATATTCCTTGAATGCCTCATATTTCTGGAATATGAAGTACTTCAGGATAACTATTAAGAATTTATTAGCTTAAAAGAACACCGACAGACTGATTTCATTTCTAATTTAAATTCCCTAAACTTGAATGGTTGGTTTTTGCTTTTCTCCTTTTTATCACACACCGATGATAAGCTCTGTTAGTGAACTACTTAGAAGTTTAGCCATGCTTGGTGTAGATTCTCAGGATGGGAACCCTGAGCGTTGACTTCTGTTTTTGTTCTGATACTGTGGCGGGACTTTGTTTGGATCAACCCACACACCCTAACATCTCAACAAAATAGAAATATGTTCTCAACTACTGTCTTGTTGAAACATGGAACTGAATTTCTTCACATTTTGCTTAGGATGGGAGACATTTCTTTTTTTTTTACAAACGACGCAGGAGAAGAGCGAGTTGTGTTGGTTTCACAGAAACTTTCTTTGGAAATAATTTTGTTTTTTTTATATCAACTTAGAAACCCGAAACTCCTGACTCAGCTTTCTGTTTGATAGGTGGAACATCTTCTTAGTGTTTGGTAGTAAATGAGTCAGGAAAAACCAGCTTGGTTAACTTTCAAGTGCTTAATATCAATCTGGCCGCCACAATCTGGGCAGTTTTATTCCTTCAGCTGTTCCCAGATAAACCCCAGGCATAACCGTCTCAAACTTACAGCATTTTGCAACTTATTAAATATGCCTTTACTAAGCGCTGACTATATGCTTTATTGGGTGTTTATTGACCCTATAGACAAACACATTTATGAATTCTTATTGTAATTACACAGAAACATCCTATTTCTATGGTGCTTCTAGTTTTTGCGTTAGGGTTGCAAATAACACAGGAACGTTTTGAGGTGGACGATGAGGCTCTTTAATTACACTGGAGAATTTTTGAACTATTCAAAGTTTAGGATCACATGTACACACAAGAAAAGTGGTTATTAATTCAACTCTTAAAATTGCACATGAAAGTTAAATGAAACCTACTTTGTAGACTGGATGCCAGAATGTGAAAATCATTTAAAACCAAAGAAACACAAAGATGTGTATTAATGTGTGTGTTTCCGTGGTCCAGTCTCTCAGAATGCCTTACACCGAGTTGCTGCGGCTCTGGAATGAATCTGTGCAGGCAGGGGACGCCAACGACTGGGAAGGAGCTCTGGCAAAGCTCCAGCAGATCCCGGAGCAGACTTCTCGCACACACTTCAACGCCGCCTCAGCCCACCTGGCTCTGGGACAACTGGACATGGCTCTCAGGGTTTGTGTCAACAGCACTCACAAGTACTGTCAGTCTAACACTACATTACATATCTGGTCAGAATGTGAACCACAGACTATACATTACAAAGCAACAGTGAGGAGCATCAGATGATAAAAGATAACATTTGTTGAGAAAAACTAGATTTAATGAATTTTCATGCAAAATGTTTTTCATGTTCTACATTTAAATCTCATCTTTTGAAACTCGCTTTTAATTCCAGAGAGCAGGACCATCAGGCCAGACCTGGTTTCTTCCTTTTATCACTAATTTTATTATTTATTGTTTTATTTGTACCATTTTTGACACTTTCTTAATTAATTTTCTACTCTTTTTGTTTGTTTATTATTTGTGCAGCAGTTTGGCTGCCCTTTGGGTTTAAAGCAGTATATAGATAAGTAGATGATCATGATGATTTTTGATTCCCTTAAAATTTTCTTCTATAAAGTGAAAGATCATTTTTGCTGAACACATATAAAAAAAGGGTGTCTGATAGCATTCAAAATTGTATTTTATTAATCAAATGTCGAAGTACAAGAAAAATGTGAAAGCAAAGAGGCTAGCAAAAGTTCTAATGAGTGCAAAATCCTCCTGAAACTTAAAGAGGCATCTGGTGGGTTGTGCCCTGAACCCTGATTAAAAAAATCTAACTTGTTCTATTCCGTCTGTTATGTTCAGTGTTTAGACCTCACCATTGCCAAGGATGAGCGGCTTGCTGTCGCCTTCTTCCAGAGAGCGGCCGTGATGCTGCAGATGGACAGGTCAGTCTCCTAAGGCTTCAGAAACACCTGCGACTACTGTAAAGCTTCATTACTGAGGAGGAATGACACTTCACTGAATGATGTAATACTTAGAGGTAGAATGAGAGAAAATAAACCAAGACATTTACAGTAACTCCACTCACTGAAACAAACGACTTAGTTCCTTTTTAAGCACATTTAGTTTGAAAGAACAATATTAAAATATGCGTTCAATGTACTCAATAACAGGAGACAGGCAGCAGTTTAGCATCTGCTTCTGCTTTGATGACTCTGCAGTGATACTGATGATTTTTACTGATAGTGATTGATCCTTTGATCCCTGCTCCACTCATTTTACATGAGTGTGAACATCTGGCTCATAAAAGCCTGGCTGACTTGCAGCGTTATTTGTGTTCTGCAATAGTATTTATTCAACTGAATATTTTTCCATTTTACTACATTACAATTACAAATTTATAAAAAATATGTGCTTTACTTAAATCATTTTTGTAGTCTAAATATGCATAAAAATGCTTACTGCTTCATTAAATCAGTGATTTTGATGTTATTTTATGCGACACAATGATTTTTTTCTTTGATTTGTCACGTCACATATGATTTTAACGTTTGACACATAAGTATTTCGATGTACCATCACTAAGTCCACACTCATTAAATAATATGTAATTTGGGCAAATACAGAACCGGTCCTGTAGTTTTTAACTGTCTAAAACTTCACAGTTGCACTAAAACAACAATTCTTTGGAATCTCTGTGAAGGAAACAAAGTTAGTGCATTTAGTTAGTCCAAATGCTACAAAACAGTGAAGTAGCCCTACACCACTCCTAAGAGCCTGAAATCAGACTTAGCATCATGTTGTTTCATCATTTGTGGTGCATACAAATAATAACACCTGACTATTATTATTAAATAGATTAAATCTAGTTTTACTCTAAAGGTCTAGAATATTAATACAAATTTAAAAATAAACCAGGCTTTAAATTTGACCCGTGAATCAGATGACAACCATTCATCCATTCCTCTGTGCATGCTGCACTGTCCAGGTCAGAGGAGGCCCTGTCAGACTGTATCTGGGCGCAGGAGCACATGAGAGGGAACGCCGTCATTGACTACAGACAGCTGGGACTGAGATACAAACTCTTCTGCTGGCAGGTCTGAAATTCAGACTCATGTGTATACGCTAAAACATACGTTTGTTTCGCTATCCATTGATTTCCATTCCTTTCTACAGCCTAACCTTTACCAAAACTCAATTCACACCTTAGTCCTACACCCAAAAACAGTATTTCCCCTTGTGAGGACCAGGCTATGGTCCCCACAAGGGGCAGTGAGTCCCCACAGCATGTGTGCGCCTGTGTTCACGTTTTAGTCTTTGCAATAGAATTATTGAAATAAGAAGACAGGATGTGCATTTCTTCATCAGATGTCCCTCTCCTGGCACACAGGGTGCTAGTGGCAGGTCACTCCAGTGAGGAGAAATGACCCTTCATGCGGCTCCTCAGTCGTGAAACAGTCTGTGCTACAAGTATATTTTATGTTTTCTCAAAGTCAAAGTTTATTTATACAGCACATTTACAACCTCAGTTGACCAAAAAGACAAAACAAGAAATAAAATTAACAGTGATAATATAATAATAGTAATAAAACATTAATAAAATTGGCAGTAAGATACCAAAAAATAATAATATAAATAAAAACCAAGACATGCCTAATTTTAGGTGCAGGGATTTTGCAAAAAATAAAAAATAAAATCAATTACTATTATCCCCCCTTTTCTTTTTTTTTTTTTTTTCTGTGTCGCTTTGTCCATTATGGTAAACAGTCTGAGAAATCTTTTCCAGACTTTATGTCAGAATGCTGGGAGGTTGAGCTCATCGTTCCAGCGATCAGCCTGGTGCTCCTATAAGGTTTTAGATGAAAAAGCAGAGGCTGCCTCATGCGTCCATAGAAAACTCTCCAGATTCATACAAAGGTCTATCTAAGAGCAAAGTCCTCAGTACAATGACATTCGAGCGTACACTAGTGCAATACTATCATACAGTATATATATATAAGTCCTTTTTAGGCATAATTATTATTCTAATAATCTTGATGGCTGCTGGAAAAGTAATGTGTTTTTCTGTCACTGTTTGCAGAACAGATTTCCCTGTGGCGTAGGAACTGCTGTGCAAAGCTGTTTCTGTTCCAAAACCACAAAGTGAATTTAGCAGGAAAGAAATATTAGAGTAATCACATCAATGATATGTGCTGCTGTGAATTAGGCTGAATACCATCTCGGAGAGATTTACACACCCTGAAAATAAAATCAATATTTAAGTGATGGAACTGAAATTTGTTGTTGTAATTTGTTCCCTAGATATTATATAATACAGCAGCTGCGTATTGTCGGATGGGCCAATGGGAGTCAGCCATGGAGAAGCTGGTGTCAGCCACTCAGGACAGAAGACAAGGAGGAGGGGGAAATATTGAAGTGGCTCTGAAGAGCGTTGAAGTGAGTGCTGCAGTCTTTACTTCAGACCTGTTTACAGATGGGGGAGAAATTTGACCCGAAAGGTTTATGTTGCATTTTAGCAGCATAGTCTATAGCCTCCATTAGAAGAGAAGAACGAGGACTGGTTCCCATAAGGGTTTCCCCCACTGTATTATAAGCCTGGTGGCCCGCCAGGCTGAGCGTTGACTGTTTTTGTTTTTAGAAAATAACAATATTAATAATTATTAAATTATTTTATTTATTTTTTATTTTTTAACAAGCTGGACAGCAAGTCTTCTTGTACTGAGTGAAGTATTCCAACAAATTGGTTTATAGTTGATGCAGTTAGCAGGCCACAAAACCGGAAGCGTGGACCAATCACATCACTGGCGCTTCTGTGCGTTGCCTCGCGCGCTGCCGCTGCTTGCATGCCTGAAGTTTACCTCGATCGCGCGCGCCTCCTTTCACTCAGACTGGGCACAAGCTGACCTGTATGGATATTTACATCAGGACTTGTGTTTCTTTGTAGAAATTTTCATCAAGGTAGCAGACGAGATTAAAAGCCAGCACATTAGCTCTGTTATTGCATCTCTCTCATATAACCTGTAGTCGCGCTTTCAGAGGTGCGGTGAGAATAATTCATATGTGAACAAAGAATTATGTGCGGCGTGTGCGTTTACATCCGAGGGCACCTGCAGGATATTTATTATCAGCGGATTCGCACAGAACCGTCATTGCACCACAGGAACACAGACACATCCCCTCACACAAACTTAGACCTTTTAAAAAAAAAAAAAAAAAAAAAAAAAAAAAAAAAATTATACTAAATAATAAAGAAAGGAAAGGAAAGCCTTCCTTTACCTGAGACTTCGAGAGAAGGACGTGAAGCAACAACGTTTGCTTCTTTTCTACTCTTTATGACAAACATTTTGAATAACTCTCCCAGTCCAGCGTGACGCTGGGGAAGATCGCGGAAGGTGTCACGGTCTGTCGATGGAGAATCGACGGGGTGACCAGTCAGCAGTTCGGTTCCTGAAACCACAAAAAAACCTAGTGAAAGCGCACATGCAAGATAAAGAGCTCAGTGGGGGTTAATGCGACCCATCTCAGAACTGCGTCAGGGTTAAAAGTCAGGATATTTATTTTTAGCTGCATAGTCGCATTTAGTTCACAGAAAGAGCGCCAAGCTGCCAAATACACACACAAAAAAAAACTGACCAAGAACATTCAGGTTAAGGATCTACAAGTACCCACCCAAACTCAAACTCACACAAATGTGGGCTACTACACGAGAGACCTTTTTTTTTTTCCCAAAGTTTTGTTGATAGCAAATGAAGAAAACAATATGTTTATTTCATATTATATTTCAGACTGCACACTGCAAGAGATATAAATGCCTTTGAGTGTTCCAAGAGACCAGAAAGCAAAAAGCTGGTCAGAGATTATAGGAAGAATTTATATGCATGACGCCAGCAGAAGGTTTTTCCCTGATTGTTGAGAATGGCATGAATAATTTTTAACATGCCATTTTTAAAAATAAAATGTAAATGGACATAGATAAATTATAAAAAAAATAAACAGAGTGTTTTTGCATGACTGTCGTTTTGGAGATGTCTAATTTCCAGTCAGAACAACCTTCTTGGTGAAATGGGAAGAATAAGTCTAAGTGAGAGAGAGAGAGAGAGAGAGAGAGAGAGAGAGAGAGACTTTATTACACACTCAAAGTCCAATTTACATAAAAAAAAGATAACAAATACACTAAAAAAAAAAAAAAAAAGTCTGCCTTGGGTTTAAGTAATTAAACTGCAGGCTTAAATAACTGTGCTTTGTATGTTATGACATTACATATTGACATTAGAATATTAGCAGTGAACTGTCACTACTTTGTTGCTTTCACACTAGAGGAGGGAGGTCCTGGACCCTCTGCTGGTACCAGTGGGGTTGGTGTTTCGTCCCAGAAAACAAGAAATTGAGCAACTGCACCAAAGAGACTTTCTGGGGAAGGCAAAGGTGATGTGTCCTTCAGGGAATTGCTAGATATTCACAATCTGTCATCAATATAGATATTTATATTCATATGTAGAAATAAAATTTTGTGGAAGTATATTTTCTAATATCTGAAAATTTCAGACATTGATATGCATATGTAGAAATTATAAGATTTTGCGGTAGAATCTCCTTCTGGAATTTTAACTTTTGTGCTGTAATCTACAGGTGATTTCTTCTATGATCCCTAATGATGATTTTGGAGGCTTTGAACCTCTGAGGCAGCAGGTAAATGTGATCAGAATATTTTTATAGCTGATGAGACTTCAGTTGATCACTGAATCCATGTTCTAACTCTGCTTTCTGTGCAGAAGCCTGGTTTCTATGAGCCTCAGACAGATGGTGTCCAGTGAGTTTTCCATGATCCTGCAGGAAACACAACTGAGCATAATTCCACTACAGAACAAAATAATTTAAGAAATCAATCCTTGTGTGTGAATTTGTGTTGTGTGTTAGGGAGTCCCGATACATGCGTGTGCGGGCTCCTTACATGGCTCGGGGCCCAGGACAGCTGACCGTCCCCGGAGGCTCCACGGTGTTTTTATTTGGAGAGGAGGACAGAGATGGAATGATCAGTGTCATACATGATGGAAAGGTGAGGACAAATCCTTTATAATCTGTAGGGTACCCGGAGTTTTTGCCTACTCAAAAATAAATTCCTGTTCCTTTAGACAATTCCATTAAATGCAGTTCATTGGTATTGCGCTATTCCGTAACATAACATCAAAGCATTGTCACTGCATATTGAAGCTTTCACATGTTCTAAAGATCATCACATTTTATTAAACATTTAGAATTCAAAGTTAAAGCTGATTTTGTATTGGTCAGATTAAAGGGCATAAAATATAAATAATAAAATAGCAGCACAGATATTGATAGAGAAAAGCACAGAACAATAGAGACAGGCGCATGTTCAACTTATTCTATCTATTAGTTTAACTTGAACCTTTTCTTCAAACAGACATCACACATTAGAGCTAGATCAAATCCTTTCAATGGAATAATAGCATGCAATGAATTAACATGCAGTTAGTCCCCTTCAGCTGACTAAAGTTATTGTCAAACTCCAAAACACAGTCAGATCATTTCAGACTGCAACAAAGTAAAACATCCCAGATGAAACATGCAAAAAGCTTCTCAGAAAAGGTTTAAAGCCCTTTAGTGTTGATGAAGATGTTTCCAGTACTTATTGAATGTGTTAAAAATAATGTTGGAAATGCCTTTTTTAATAAAATGTAGATAAATAGTCAGGCATTTTTCATTTTAATGTTTTTTTTTACACCGTTTTAAGAGTCTTTAGAAACAAAACCTTTTTCCTGAATTAAAAAAGAAAAACTACTTAATCTGCCATGGATGTGACTAATTCTGAGCTTAACTGAATCCCTTGATTATTCTGGGCAGTTCAGAACTTTGTTCTTTTGCTTTCAGAGAGGACTGCTGCCAGTGTCGCTGCTTGAACCTGCAAATGTCAAGAAATCTAAGAAGGACAATGTAAAGTTTTTCTGTCTTATAAATATCCATTAATACTCCAACTATTATATTTCCTACTCATCACCCAGTATTTATTGTAAACTTTCCAAGAATGTCTGTCACACAAAATAGTTAAACATATCAAGATTTCCTGTTTTACTTAACTTAGTTTCTCCAACAGCGTGTCCCCAGTGGGATCCCCCTCCCACCAGAACACAAGCCACCGAGTCGCCCAGAGACTCTGCCAAGATCTATGGTTCCTCCTCGTGGTAAAACTCACTCCTGATATTCTTAGTTTGTAGCTCCTCTACTTTTTTGTCCCAGCCAGGTATTTTTTGTTTGATGCAACTCAGATGATTGCATTAATTCAGTGTCTGCACAGTGACCACACATGTGATATATGCATGTTCTTCCTTCATAACATAAAGAAGCCTCCAGTATGAGTGACCATCTGCTATGAAAGATTGGGAATTGGAGATGACAGAGCAGACACACTGTTGCTCTGTCTTTATTAAGGAAAAGTGAACCAAGTTAGTAGCAGCAGTAGCTCCTTTAATGGGTTCAAAGACAAAGTTAATCAAAGAAAAGGAGGGAGCGTCAATGGAGAATTATCTGCACAGAGAGCCATAACTCACCTGATGGCCAACTGCAGGGAGATGACACACGGAAACAGAAACACCAGGACAGATTATTGTGGATCAACAATTGGTTGGTGGATCAACCAATTGTTTATCCACCAACTAACTCCCAGCTTCCCCCTCCCCACGTTGTGCAAAAATCTATTTATTTCCTCCTTTGGGATGCCACTCATTAGAATATTGTTTTGTTCACTGTAATCTTCCACACTGTCTTCTTTTGAATCCAAGACCAACATCGATTTGGTTAAAGTTTGAATATTATTTAAACATATCATTTAGTGGAATCCATTATTTATCTTGTTTTGTTTATCTTTCAGTTCATCCACTTCCTTCTGTGTAAAATGAAGTTTGTCTTCACTTCCTGCAGATCTTTCTTTAGCTCATCCACTCATTTGGTAACAGTGCTCATTATCAATTGTGTAAACTTATTACAGCTCTTCTCTTGTTGCAGCAACAGTTCTTTAAAGTGCAATCACTCTTTAGTTGGATATTTGGGATTGTATTCCACTTAAATAAACACAGCCATGAAATTCAGACCAATCATATAATAGTGTTGCATGGAAAGTGGGGCAAAATATTCACCAAAGGGTTGTGACAAGAAGGGACACACAACATGAGGCTGAGAACAAAACAATGCAATTTTTGCCCCATAGCTATTAAAGTGAGAACTGATTTTTGTGGTTTGACTCGACCATGTTGGGGTGGATAAGCTGAGAGAAACGGAATGGAGCAAGACCAAGAAGAGATTTCAAGGAATACACATAAAATGAGTAATAAAATGTATAGGTAGGGGGAAAATGGTTAAAAAGTGCCATTAAAAATGCCCGTATCATCTCACCTTTAATTTATTACACCACACTGACAAAACCTCCACTGGCTTCCCATCACACATCACATCAACTACAAAATACTCCTCCTTACCCTCAAAACTGTCCACAACTTCATACCTCCACCACATTCCTCATGTTGCTCCACCCATCTGCATCATCAGATCCTCTTCCATTTAGATCTAGCTTGAAAACTCATCTGTCCTGATTGTTCGCTACTGTCTTATGTACAGTTTTATATTGTGTTTTATTTTTAAGTTTGATGATGCAAGATGACCTTGAGTGTCAAAGAGGGCTCTTATAAATAAATTGTATTATAAAGTGCAGTGCAGAGCCTCAGGACTGAACTGTGTTTTGGTTATGTAAGAGAAATGACTGTAACCAAAACATAGAACGGTTAAAAAAAGCTCCATGTTTCTGATACTTGTGTTGGAGCTGCTTCCTGAGGGCGGACCCTACAACAACAATGCTTTACACTTAGTTTATTTTAACATCCATGTCCATGAACAGACCTGCTGCCAGACTGATTTTACCTTGTTTTCTCTGCAGTGAGTCCATCCACAGAAACTCCACCTCCATCCCACAACAATGCCACCCACACACAGCCACCATCCTCAGGGCCCCCCAGGTACACAGCCAACGCAGCAAGCAACAAGGTAGAACACACACACACACACGCGCACACACAAATGTACTAATGACTTAGCTCTCCTTTACTTTTTGTCTGATCTCAAAAAGATGGATTTTTGCTGACTTGAGAAGAACTTGTTTTTTCAGAGAGAATCTCAGGCTGAGATTGTGTCGCAGAAATGTTTAGTAAAGCCAGAGACACTACAGATCAATTCCCTTTTTTCTATGTAACTTGGATAGACTCACTTTTATATCCTGATTGTTTAACTGAAAGAAAAAATCTAGAACCTGAACACAGGGTGCTGTGTAACCATCACAACTGAATCAGTATGTGAGGCGATCAGAGGTGTTTAAGGTTGGAGGAGGAAGCCGAAGAGCCTCTTTGTTGTCGTTCTTGCTGTAGAAATTGTATTACAGTAATAATGAATAGATAAGAGTTATGGGGTAAACTAGTCAGTACGATGCAAATGTGATCAGTCTATTTTTTTGAGCATCATATCATGTTATGTTATGCCATCATCTGGATTGTTGCTTTGATTCTTTCATGCACATTTGAGAAATCCCTTAATCTCCCATGAGATTAAGAGCTTGATCTCATGGGAGATTAATCCCATGAGCTCAATCTCATGGGATTGATGCAGTTTTTTCAGTTTCACAGGACATCTCTCCCTCCTTCTTCCACACTCAGCTACTTCAGACTAGCGGCAGCAATTAGCAAACCCCTGGAACTGTGAATCTGCTGAGGTCATCATACAAACTACTTCTCAGTCCAACACTCCTAATGGTTGTAAACAGCATTACTGAGAAGTGTTGTTGTGATGGCATGCTGGAGGAAGATGTCAGAAAGAGCAGGAGTATCTTAAAGGGAAAGAGACCAATTTCACACAGTCAAATTGAGAAGTCAAATTTCTTTTAAGTTATGTTTAATATATAGATCATCTTATAACAACTGAAGGTAACATATTAACTTGATTGTGCTATAAATCGGCACTATGTGCCTGGAAAATGCATAATGCTGCCCCTTTAAACATATAGTTTAATCCTGTGTAACCCTCTGTGACTATGATAGTGATTAAAAAAAACATTCATAAATGCACTAAGTTTAGTTTTGTTGGCCACATGGACCAGACTGAGAAGTGCAATTTATCTGAGGATGGCTGGCAGCAAAAAACAACTCATATTTGTCGTGTTCTACCACAGCACCCTGGTGAAGCTTGTGTCATGATGTCAGACGTCGGCTACGAATGCAGCATTGAACTTAACTGTTTCAATGCCGCCAGTAAAAAGTTCCTTTAAGTTAAAGATTTGTGACTATTAAGTCAATTCAACACAAAAAAGTAAGCTGTCATCACTAAACCAAAAGAATTAAGTGAGATCAATGTAAATAAGTCCATAACATGAACTACAGCCCAAATACACTTTTTAGAGTGCATCTCTGCTCTCACACGACTAAGTCAGACAGCTGTCTGACTTGATTGTGTTCTTCATCTGAAGAAAGAAGCATTGGCCCGCTGAACACTGCTAGGAAAACTGGGACAGTTTTTCTTAGCACATTTATCATCCTGTACCCAAGTGGGGCTTTTCATAGATAGAGAGAATTATAAAAGGTAAATAATAATGCACAAAATGAAACATTTGATATTTTGATGTCTTTAAAACAGGAGTGCAAAGTTCTGAAACTAAGCCAGCTGAATCTAAACCCAATACTAAAACTCTGATAATCCCCACAGACACGAGGTAAGGCAGGCAGACTGATTTGACGGTTTGTGTGCACATCGCATTGTACCAACTCTGTTTTGATTTTAGCAGATGAAATGGTTTGGGAATCCTCAGTAAGAAAGTATCACAAAACTATCAGAATAAAACTAGATTGTGGCAGAATATTCCAGTACTTTGCTTTCCGTCTGTTCCTCTCAGCAGGCAGAGGAGGAATCTGTCGTGGTGAAGGTCCACTACACCTACAACTTAGCTCTGTCCGTCCCTCTGGACACACCTTACTATGAGCTGAAGGAGCGAATCGCAGAGAAAGTGGGGCAATCAGCATCTCAGCTGCGACTAAGGTATAAACATTAAACAAATGTGTTTTTTCATCATTTATCGTGTTGTTTTCCTACATTTTCTATTCCATTTAGAGCTTCCATGTTTTTCCCTCTTTCTCTTTATCAGACATAAACAGTCTGGGTCCCGAGTTCTCTTGCCTCTGCCTGGAGAGGAGGAGTCTGGACGCACAGTGCAGGAAGTGGCAGAGGCTGGCAGAGTCACCCTGTGGTGCCAGGTAAGACATGCAGAGGATCGTAAACTTTATCGCTTCGTCATGGTGGAAGTGCTGGTGTTATGTCAAAACGTTATCTGACATTTTTGTTAATTTATAAAAAATATTAATATTTAAAAATAAGTTTATAAGTATTTCCTGTGGTATGAGTCATTCTCAAGCTAAAGTTAATCTGATTTCCACTGATCGTCCTTCAGATGGCTTCTGCTGCTTGGTTTGAGTCCGCTGGTGATAAATAAGTTCTCACCCTGAACAGGTTAATCAGAGCAGAAACCAAGTAATCATGTGAACGAAATGATCTTTCAGCCTCTGAGGCCTGCTGTAAACAATTGAAACAGTTTTGGCAGAACTATATATAGACACTGAGATCTTCATTGTTCGTGTTGAAAAGATCCTCACTAGATCTGTTTGACAGACCAAAATCAGGCAAATCAGGCCTTGACCAGAGACTTGGAGTCAGCGGTCACCTAGGCAATGTTCCAGTGTTTCCAAATAGAAGAATCAACTGTTGCTGACCTTCTCCACCTGTCCAGTTTTTAGAGTAATCGGATCGAACCCACTCCTCACTAGCAGCTCATTAAACCTGCTTCAATTCTACCCCAATTATAAGATCAGGGGTTGCAATATTCTCCAGTCAGATTATTCAAAAATAGAACTATGTGGTCAAAGCTATCATGCTGACACATGGCGGTGTCAGCATCATGCTGTGGTGATGCTTATCTGCAGCAGGAACTGGGCAACTGGTTCACAGGCCTGACAGGATCTGCAGAGGAAACAAACAGTTTCTAGAATCAGACTGGATTGATGCCAGTGGGGCTCCAACAACATATTCAGCCTTTTGTGTCAACATCTATCTCCCTATTGTTTAAATATTTACATTTTTATAAAATTACCAAAATTCCCAGTGACATGTTTTCACTTTGTGTTGTATGTAGGTTTTCTTCAAAGAAGTTTTTTTCTTTCTTTTAAGAATACAGTTCTATATCCGAATTATTCTAATGATTAATATAACTATTCATTATTAATTATGACAATAATTATTATTAAAGTTATTAATATTATTAATATTCACATTGTTTTTAAGAAGGTGTGGGACACAACAAAATGTTGGAAAAGTGAAGGGCTGTAGATGGGTATCGTTGGCCCTCCAATTAGCTGAAAACATGAGTTTGATTTTATTTAAATAAAAAATCAGATTTGTTATTGTTTTTCTCCATCAATTCTCAAATATTTTCCAGACTTGTATGTCGTCAGTTTAACTAAGTCTTCCAAGTAATACTTTATAAATTTGACATCTTTGCTCTCAGAGGGAAGACCCCCTGGCAAACCGTCCTATCCTCTACCAGATGGTGGCGCTGTATGACTATGCTGCTGAGGGCCCTGAGGACTTAGGATTCAGTGAAGGAGACACCATTGATATCCTGTCTGAAGGTGAGATACACACTAAGACAACCCTGTGGAGTAAAGTTGAATCCTGTTTTTAGGTTTTTTCCTCCTCACCATTCAACACTGTGTGTTTCTTGTCTTTACTCCCTTGCAGTAAACCAGGACTGGTTAGAGGGACACTGTGCAGGGAACATCGGCATCTTCCCGAGCTCCTTTGCCTACAAGGAGAACAGTAGCATCACTCAAGACTGAAAGTCTTTGTTGTCTCTAATAAACTCATAAACCTGTAAAAAGCAGGCCCTGTGCTAACTTCATGTTCAGTTAAATTATTCATGTCTAGTATTGTGCAACTTTCTAACTACGGTGGCCTCTGAGGCTCACTGTGAATCTCTACATCTTTAATCTCAAGGTGATCAATATATGATGATCATAGTTTGTCTGAAGCAAACTTGTCACATGGTTGATAGTCTGGAAAACAGACAAGTCAGCCCACACGTCCATCCCTGTTATCTGTGATTGGTATATTTATATTAAACATATTGTACTGTTTTCTTTTATTGAAATTACACTACTGAAAACTCAAATCATAAGGTATTTTATCAGTTTTAAGCCACGTGAATCAATGTGTTTGGATGGGTTTTTTTTCTGAAAAATATTAAACTTGTCTGAGAAACTTCACTATCTTCTGTTTCTTCAGAAATGTGTATGTGTTTAACACAGGTTGCCGTACTGCCAGATTCTCCAGTCTAATTTGCTGCTCTAACTGGACATTTATTTTGTGTTTTTTTTTTCCTCACTGAAGATGGAGAGCAATCACTTTTTTACTTATGAAGGCCCCTAAGGCCCAGATGAAAAATAAATATACTAAGCATGTTACATTTTAGCATACTTGACTAATCATCAGTATACTTGAAGTGTGTTAATTTGGAACAACTAATTTTGTAATTAAATTGCAGAAAATCACAATTTAAAGTGTACTAAGTGTACTATAATTTAGTACGCTTTTTTGGAACAACTAAAGTTATACTTTGTATACTTTAAGTATACAGCTTTTTATGTAATATAAATAGGTTTGATTGGTAGATCTTAAGTGTACTATATTTGTGATCTAATTTTATTTAAAATATATTTAGCATGTATTTTAAGTATAAAAGCATTATATATTTTATATTAGTTGTTGGTAATCTGAGTGGTTTAAAGGGCCTTTTCCATCTCTTCCTCACACAAACAGGCATAAACATGCAGTGATTAAATCGATTTTCAATTAGTTTTTTGCACCAAAGAGTTAAGAATATATAAACACATTTTCACTGAGGCTCTTTAAATGTGTATATATTTGAAAGTTTAAACTGACTTTTGTGGCTGCATACAAAATATACCATCAAATATTTCACTAAGCAAACAAAACTAATTGTGAGGGAACACAAAATAAAATTTTTTTTACACAGGGCCATGAAGGTTTGGATGTTTTTCTCCTTTAATAATAAACACCTTCATTTAAAAACTGCTTTTCTGTTTATTTGCGTATCTTTGACTAATATTTAAACTGGTTTGCGATACTGAAGTGACAAACATTTGCAAAATTGCAAAAAAAAATAGAAAGTCAGAAAGGGGGCAAACACTTTTTCACACCACTGTACATTTGGCAGTGAGTGTATCCATCACTTTCTTGTGCTTATTTGAATGGTGGCCTAAAATAGTCTAAGTCTCTACGTGTCAGTATATTCACTGCATGGATATGCCTCACGCAGGGAGAAGTTTCCTGGTTATGTCATTAACGGTCTGCAAAGAAAATGTCAGGAGCTTTTAGCTGTCATCATAAATGGATACAAAAATGTGCTGGTCAGAGCTGCTGAGAGCTCCACTGAAAAGGCTTATGAAACAGAGGCCTCTAATTACTGCACTTCTCTCCTGGGCGCTGAATCTGAGGCAACAGAATCACCTCCCACGTTCTCCTGCAGCTGCAGGTAGAGGGGCATATTTCAGTGGGAGTCACATTACCTCATGGAGAGTTAAAGCACCCTGTTAGAAGAAATTTATGTTCACAAAGAGACAAATAGGTTTAGATCTCCTTAAAACAAGTACATTGATGTAAGGCTGTAAAACCACACATTGCATGTTTTGGGCATGGAAAGTAATTGAATTTCTAACAAGACTGCTTTGCTCTTTTTCATCAATAAAAGAAAACATTTTAATTAAAGGCATGAATCATCACATGAATCAGTAGTATAGTAAGACATATACATGCACATTTTTACTAATAGTTGTATATCCAACTGTAACTGGCTGTACTGTTGGGATTGAAATGGTTTGATTTGGGCTGAACTGGGCTTGAAATGAATGTGGTGTGGACCTGTAAGTGCTGCTGCACAGAACCCTCAAGCTACCAGGCCTCTGGTTCAAGACCTGAGACTGAAATTCAACTCACATGTCATATGATAACAAATGACCTCTGTAACACATCCTGTGTGTTTATCATTTTCATCAGTGTTGTATGAAACTCTATAATGTAAAGGGAATAATAAAGTTTCTTTATGCCCATTGTTAGATGCTGCCAACGTCTCATTAAGACTAATTTGTCATGAAGCTCTTTGTCAGCAAAGCTACATATCATGTCTGCAAACATTTTATTACTATTCAGTACCTTCACTGGTCTCTTTGCGAGGGGAGATTTGTCCTCAGTAATTGCTTTTTTTCTATACAGGCTTATGTAAACAGTTGCATGAAGAGGAAGTTTTAAGTCTGAGGGGGAGAGGATTAATGACTCCGGATAAAATGACTCATCCACTTCACTTCATTTAGGTTGTAACTTACGCTGTGCATGACCCCATTTTATCCAGTTATCTCTTTAAAAGCATTATGTTTCACTGTCAGGGGGAAAGGATTTATCCGAGGTGGGCATTTATGGTATGGTATTTAATCAAAATCCTCTCAAGAAGGAAACACATAACTTAATCCTGGGGAAACTCTACTGCTGAATTGACATGTGAACCTTACACTCTAAACAATGGACTTGCAAATATGAGATTTTCTGAATTCTGGGTGATCTACAGGGTTTATCTTTATAAGGCTGGGGGAGATTTCAGCCAGCAGATCCACATACTTTATCCAAGAGTTTTTGGATTATTGGAGGAAGTTGCTCTTGGAGAACAGTTTGAGCCCTCTCTTTATTCATGACAGTGTTATTGGCCTGGACTGTGAGCAAGCCCGCTTAATTGAGAAGGAACCTCAAAGGTCTCACTATTTTTTTCTCAGGACAAATTATTTTTACTATGTCCTAAACAAAGTCCTAAAATAAACCTTTTAACTTGTCTTTGCTATTTATCTTTCTACTTCAGTCTGTCACCGTTGGTGTTTTGGTTGGTGTAGTATTTATGTCATGGTTGGTGGTTGGTGATGAACCCAAATGCAGAAGACATGTTCTCTGTGCCGAGGCTTCGGAGCGCGTCGAGTCCAGGAGGATTTTTATGAAACGCGTATCGACACGTTGATGGAGCAGGCGGTGAGGTTTGAAGCCTCATATTCTGACCGTACCACGTAACTGGTTCACATAGTGCTTTGTCTGTTTTTTTGTAAATCAAAATAAATGGCAAAACGCTGTTGTTTCACCGTCACATTTTCTTATGTTAGGACTTCATTGCGTGTATGTTTGCAATTCATTTGAGCGCCTTTTTGCAATGCAGCCTCTCCTAAGGTTCACATGTAGTAATAATAATAATATAAAAAAAAAACACTCAAGATCCTGTGTTCTAATTTCTTCTTATTTCTGATGTTTTCAAATGTGAAGTGTCGCGGAGCTGTAATGCATTTCCGACCACACCCTTACTCACAAAGCGCATATGAAGAGCCTCTGCGCCCTGTGAGCCCGAGCACAGTAAAGGTTTTTATTTTTAAATTATAAATAAATGAATAAGCTCACAAGGTTTGTGACAAACTTGGCAGTGACAAGCCCACTCAGGTTACAATCCTCTCCTGCATTGATTTATATAAACAAATTAAGACTATAATCTGAATTTATGTCTTAGTATCACAAACATTATTTACTTGTTTATTCAGTTTAAGGTTTCACACATCATGTTGCCTATTTTTACATGTACTGCTCACTTGAAGTCGCAGTGGAGCAAATAAATCACCTCGGCTCATGAATCAAACTGTTGAATGGAATGCTTCGGTGCTTCATGAAGCTTCATCTCGCCATCACTGGCGAAGAGTAGATGATAGGAAATATTTAATGAAAATGAAATACAAAAACCATAGTATTCTGGACAAAAGACAAAATACTAAATCCAAAGACATCCAGAAGTAGACGAGAGGAGAGCTCAGGGAATCCAGGGGTGGAACGGAGAAGTGACAAGAGTAGACATGAGGATTTGGAGAGTAGTGAGCGAAAAAGACAGGCTTAAATACTGGGAGGTAGAATGTAGAACAAAAGACCCTGCAAGCTGACGGGTTGCAGGTGTGAATGAAGGGAGCAGGAGGCAGACTGAGGAGAGGGAGAATACACAGGGTACTAGGGCATTAATCTAATATAAAGAATAACTAAACTAAAGAAATATAAATAAACTATAGAGACAAAGAATAACTAGAAACAAGAAATAAAGTAGACTTACTAAGGAAGAACTAAACTGGAAATGGAATAAGGCAGAACTACTAAAACAAACAAATAAAACAAAAAAAAGCTAAGGAACACAAAAAATGACAAAACCCAAACCCAAACTCAAACAATCCCAGATCCTAATAATTTAGGCTTGTAATTGATTTTCCAAACACCACTGTCTTTGTTTGCAATATTTGATTCTTCAGTCAAGTAAGGCTTGAATAAGGCTGACAATTCGCCATGGATCATGAGGTTAACTTGATAACTGAAGTTGGGAAACAGGACTTTGTTTCTGTAGTTATGTACCAGTTCAGCACAAGTTGTTTTATGCTCTTAACCAACATGCTCAAAATCTGACTCACTAAAGCCAGCTGTTCAGCATGAATCATGGACCTTAACTATAAATGAATATGTTGGATTCAGGCCGTGACTCCCCAGTAACTCTACATCTGTTCTCACACTATTACAGCATTTAGAGCTCAGCTCTGTCTCCAACTACAGCTAACTGTGTTCTGTTCTGGTTTTCTTGGGTTTCTGTGTCTTTTTTTTTTTTGTACTCTTAATTCAGATTTTCCAGTCACATCACATACATCATACATGTAATGCATAGTACAAACTACCTCTCATTCTGTGCTCCATAGGAGGCTTTGTTTGTCTACCATCCAGAAAAAGAAAACTAAATGAGTTTAGAATAGCAGTCGCAATTCCCATCAGCAAGTTACCTGAGGAGTGAACTCCTCAAGTAAATCAGTTCTGACCAGAATGACCAGTATGATTCCCACTTATTTTCTTAGCAGTAGCTCGTTTGTACCCATTCGCTAAAGTCATAGATTCCACAGAAGTTATGAAGAATGAAGAGAATCTAATTGCACAAATACAAAAGTAAGGATTTTGGTAACTTCAGAGAATCTTATTATGGCACTGTTAAAAAACCGTCATCAGTAAAAATTAAACTTTATAGCACCAGTGACATAAAAAAACTGTACTTTTCCACTAAAACAAAGGAAAGTACCACTAAAACTGTAGATATTGATTCTGTTCTACATGCAATAACAATCAACTGTACTTGTATTTGTAAGAGTTTATTTGGCACAAGAAAATGCCAGAGCCACAGCAAAATGTGATGGTAGAAGATTTGACCAGAAGTTTGAGGACAGTGAGAAAACAGACAAACCAGACTAAAATTAATTATTTGGTGTGGAGAGAAAGGAAGCCCTGTCAAGACTGAGTTGCAAAACTAATGAGCCGAACCTGTGCCATGTGGTTCTGTCTGCAGCATGGAGTACCATCTCCCCAGTAAGGAGGGAGACACAGACTGGGTAGCAACAACCGCTGCACTGCCTTAACGTTTCCATGACTGCAGCATCTGAGCTCCACTTTACCAGGGCTTGCAAAGAGTTTGCCAACTTCTTTAAAGATAACTTAGAAAAATTAGAGGGTCAGTCAACATCAACATCAAATTCACTGCCAATGACATGCAACAATATAACAAATACTGAGAAAATGGCTATTCACATTACAGAGGTTTAGAAATGAGCAAAATGCAATAGAAACATTTAGTAAACTAAATCTGTTGAAGCGACAAGAAAACTGCATGATGATTTGAAATGCTGTAATTTATGGTCATTTTTATTTTCAAAAGTCCTGACTTAAAAAGCTCCTAAAAGGCCCAGCTGTGCTGATAGTGAGGAGTCAGATTCCTGGCAAGTGACAAGTATCTCTCCTCGCAGTCTCCTTCTGTGAATGGGACAGACAGAGGAGGCTCTTAACTGTCGAGAGGAGGAAGACAAACTCTGGCATTCTAATAATAGATGCTTAAAAATAGCCTCAGGCTATTTGACAGGGAGATGATAACTTCTATAATGCAGCTTGATCAGCTAAAAGATGACAGACAGACACCCACTGTCACCTGAATCCAGATGGAGCAGCCATAGTCCCATCCCACTCAGATGTTGTTGAGTAGTTCACGTTCATTTCTCAGGGTGATGTGAAGAGTTAGAGTAAATACAGAGGAGCGACAGTGATGAGATATACCATGAAGAGGTTGGAAAGAGTGAAGAGTGATGACCAGTTTGCTAAAAACCATATGAGATTGACATATATTTTAGAGTGTATACAGTTACTAGAAAATGAGCAGCAGCATGGCTTTCTGCTGAAGTGGTGGTTGCCTTGACAATGTTGATGGAAAAGGTTACAAGCAGCTGCTTTGTGTCTGTATGACTCTAGAGGCAGCAGATGATCGGATGCCAAGAGATGAATGTTGAAGTGTGAGGAAGTTATGTGTGGGAAAGAAATATGTGAAGGCGGGCAGGACATGTACAACCAGGAAGATGTGTGAAGTGTGTGATCAGAGGGACAGATGTCTTCAGGGACGTGATAGCAAATGCATCTGGGATCAGCTCTCAGTCTCTGGTTAGAATTAATACAGGCTGATAAGAATCTCCAGGATTAGAGGACTAATGTCTCAGCGAGATCTAGAGAAACTCATCCATGCGTTTATCTTTAATCGCATCAATTACTGCAACAGCGTCTTCACAGGTCTGTCCAACAAATCAATCAAACAGCTGCAGCAGATCCAGAACGCTGCTGCTCGCGTTCTCACTAAAACCAGGAAGATAGAGCACATAACCCCAGTTTTAAAGTCCCTCCACTG